>CAUYTI010025994.1:0-58499 GCA_963575145.1 Galago senegalensis
TTTTTTTTTTTTTTTTTTTTTTTGGAGACAGAGCCTCAAGCTGTCCCCCCTGGGTAGAGTGCCGTGGCATTACAGCTCACAGCAACCTCCAACTCCTGGGCTCAAGCGAGTCTCTTGCCTCCGCCTCCCAAGTAGCTGGGACCACAGGTGCCCACCACAACACCCGGCTATTTTTTTGGTTGCAGCCCTCATTGTTGTTTGGCGGGTCCAGGCTGGGGATTCGAACCTGCCACCTTAGGTGTACGTGGCTGGCGCCTTAGCCGGTTGAGCTATAGGCGCCGAGCCTGTTATTGCTTTTTAATCTTGATAAAATGTCCCTGCTCTTTTGAAAATATTGCTGGCAGTGTGGTTCATCCTTTATCCATGCCTAAAATATTTATTGTAGGCATCAAGGGATGTGTTTAGTGTTGAGAGATATGTAATTTAGCAAACACGGCCCCTGCCTTCAAAAGACTTATTCTGCAGAGGGGTCAAATGTTATACTCTATGTCCGTGAAGCACAGTGCTTGTTGGAAATAAAATAATCGCAACTTAAACTCTTTTTCATCATGAAGTACCTTTATAAATAGTACTCTTCACTTTTGTGTGCAAAGTTTTCACATTTATCCATCTCATTCGATTTTTCTAACAATCTTGCTAAGAATGACAGGAGAGTGTGTTTTCCCATCTGACCGCTTCTTCTTGCCCACCAGCCAAACCCCCAAACCCGTTACCTCTCAAGAGATATGACAGCCAGGGCAGGGTACTGTGATGGGAAAATCTGGAGCAACTGTAGCTGCCCTTCTTCCTAAAGAACATTGAAAACCTGTGGCTTCTATTAGGAAGGTTTCTCCTGTCACTAATGGGCAGGTGTTTCCCTTAAGTCCTGATTATCAGTGATATATGCATTTTTGCCCAGATTCTGTTCTTAATTTTGTTGATTTTAAATTGTGTCATAGAAACATATTATAATATTTGTTTCCTGCATGCAAAGGTGACTAATTACATAGCACTTTGACACTAAAATATGGGATACAAAAAGACATCATGCATTCAATGTTAATTTCTCTAAAATTCCTATTTTGGGGAAAGCTTTCAATTACATGCACATATTTGGTATTCCTCTATATCTATTGTTAGATCTTCATAGTTCTATCTACTATATGTAGTAATGTTATACTTTGTATTCAAATATTTTATCACTTAACGTTATTTTTATCAGCTAACAAAATCCATTTTTCTCTTTAACAATATTTCATCCCATACATGGGACATAAGTTACCTTGACCATGTCTTATTACGTTTGAAGGGTTTTATCTAGAAAAGGTAGAAAAGAATGTTTATTCACATGAGTCACATTTTGAAAGTACTTTATACAAATAAAAAATCCTGTAAGTAAAATAAACAACTAGAAAGTACTGAAGAGAAAATCCATACAACTGTGTAATCCCGTTATCTCTGCCCCTAACCTGCTCACATTTTTATTACTGACTCAGATGACGGTTTCTGTGGGGTGTACAGATGGCATAAAACTGGTACAAGTAACAAACATGTTGGATGATGAAATCGTATCCAAAAAGATCAAGAAAGATGACATTTTGAACTACAGAAGGATACGTTTTTAAAAAGGTGAATATAAATTTCTACACTTAAGCTCAAAACCATGAGTAACAGATGACACGGAACGTAATTTAACCGAAAGTTCATGCAGAATTAAAATGACAGGCTATAATGAGCAGTGATATAATTTGCCTCACAAAAAAAATGCAGTTTTGAGATGTACAAAAAACACTTTGACCAAACCTGGAAGATGAAGGCCAAAGATGTGATTTGTTCAGTTCTCAGTTCTGTTCCTTAGGAAGGAAATTTCAAACAGTTGTCGCTGAGTAGAAATAGTTCAAAATGTAACATAAAAGAAATTTGAAAATATTAAAGACATTTGGACAGGAGGGACAAAAATACTAAATTCTAAAAATTAATTTGATGTAGTACTATTAAAACATGTAGAGGAATTTAGGAAGAATGGTTTGATTTGTTCTAATAGACCTTTTTTGTACATTCCTTAAATGCCAACTAAGGACTCAAAGAATGATAGTTATAAAAAGATGAAATGTGGCTCAATACAAACACACTCAGCTCTATCCATAAGAGTATGTAACAATAATTACATATAATATTTGAACATACCCAAAAATAGAATGGGCTGCCTCAACAAATTTCATCAGTTCAGTAATTTTCATTCCCCAGACCTGTTCTAGCAAAAATTGGATAACAGACAATCATCTCCATCCTTTCCCTGAACAATCTCACAGACTCAACATGAGTTGCTCCAACTGATGATTCTGAGCAGCCGGTTCTAGACACCAATCTCAACACCCTCCCTGCTGTCTCTACAGCAGTGGCCTCAACCCAAGGCAATTTTGCTCCTGCCTTAGGGAACCTGTGGAAGTCTAAAGATGGTTTTTGGTAGCACAGCTGGGTGGGGTGCTGCTGACATCTAGTGGGTGGAGGCCAGGGATGTCGCTGAACATCCTACAATGTCCTATACAGACCCCTGATGACAAATAGTGACCTAGCCCAAAGCATCAACGGGAGCAAGATGGACAAGCACCACTATACACTTATGTCCGTGAGGAAACAGACTCAGATTAGCAACTCCGAACATATCTTCACTCCACCATCCCACTTCCCCCTTAAAATCCCAACCGTTCCCTCAACAAATCTTAGCTGCTATTCCCTGTTATGATGAATGCCCATCGTTAGCTACCCAAACAAATGAGCTAGAAATTTCACAGTCCTGCTTAACCCCTCACTTTCCTTTGCCCCTTAATACAAATTCTCTTGATTCACTTCTAAAATGCCTTTCTAAATAACCCGCTTCCCTACCGTTACCACTGTCACTAGAGTTTGGTCCCAGATTTTCTACCAACCACATTTTTCCCCAACTCATCCTTCACATAATCTCCAGGATTCTCATTCTAAAGCACAAAGCAGTGCCCCATTATCCTACGCAGAAGACACAGCAGACCTCCACTGCTCAATGTGTAAAAATTCAATTCAAACTTTGCATCAGCATGGAAGGAGCTGAACAATCTGGCCCCAAGTTCCTTCAACAGTCTCTTTCCATACCACGGCCTCCTCTTCTTGGGTACTATACGGCAACACTTCCGATGTTTTTCTTCAATACTGAGGTTCTATAGTGCCAACGTGATTGAATTATAGGTGAAAGAGACAGAAGTGTTTACAACGAATATGCACCTCTGTATCTCTCTCTATATATTAACATTTATTAGTTTGTTTATGATCAGTCTTTAATTTTGCCTAAGCCTGCCTAGAAAGAATATATCAAGAACAGGATATTTGGCTCTGCCCCTATAGCACAGTGGTCATGGCACCAGCCACATACACGGAGGGTGGCAGGTTCAATCCCAGCCTGGGCCTGCTAAACAACAATGACAACAGCAACAAAAAACAGCCAGACGTTATGGTGGGTGCCTGTAGTCTCAGCTACTTGGGAGGCTGAGGCAAGAGAATCACTTAAGCTCAAGAGTCTGAGGTTGCTGTGAATTGTGATGCCACAGCACTCTAACCAAGGTGACATAGTGAGATTCTGTCTCAAAAAAAAAAAAAAAAGAACAAGACATTCTTAAGGGCTACTATAGTGGTATTAGCTGTGAATATGTCGTGTTTGTTAATCAAAAGACAGACACTAGCAACTATTTAAATGGTTGGTGATATTTTCTAAATATTTCGATTTCATGAATAAATATTTTCGAAGATCAGAAATCCAAAACACCAGTGCACATATTGAAGTATTGGAAGGATTACTGTATATCCTTTCTTTTTATGAAGTGTTAAAACTTCTTCAGGGAAGATTAAAAATGTAATAGTCCTTCAAGGATTACCCTGAAAGGGAAACAAGTATTTGACTATCTAATGCTTGTGGCCAGGGCGAAATGGTTGAACATACAGGTGTCCAAGTGTAGTGTGAAGTGAAGGAAGACCTTCGGAAGTGTGCTGGAGGGCGGTTACCCTGAAACCCTGAAACGTATAAAAGCTACACACAAATCCGAACCTCTCTGCATAGGGGGAAAAGACGCATTTGCACAGAGCAGTGCACCTAAAGCCTTTCTGTTTGCCTCTGGAATTTGCACTGATTTACACTCACAGGCCCTCGGACTCCTGCTCACCATCCAGGCGGAATCCTTCCTAAGGAGACCAGGCTGTCAGCAGCCAGAAACAAGCTTAGGTGTCCAGAGAAGCAAGTCTGGGGTTGCAGCCAAGTCTCCACAAAGCAGAGAGTTCTCTAAATAATAAAGAGTTGACTGTGATGGTGACAGTCTCCCCACAGGTGCAGACACACGTATTTCAGCTGCTCAACCTGCCACCACCACCACCTTTTTAAATTTCATCCATAATGGAGTTCTCCACTCAGGTCCCTCTGTCCTTCAACCTGGGCCAGGTGGGAGATGGAGTGGGAAAGCAGAGAAAAGGGATGACATAAACGGAAATAAAAGCAAAATAAAATAAAAATTGGGGGAAAGGAGAATAAAGGCCCGTCTGTGATAAATAGAAGCCTTTATTCTTGCTTTTGGCAATACAATTTGACACACTCCGTTCACATTTAACACATAAAAATAAGCTTTCATGCATAATTTGCTGACACTTTGTGTAGTGAGTGCGCTATAAAAAGGTCCAGATATCAATTAAGATAATCGTTTCACCACTGCGTTCACAATTTCCCTGTACTTTTATTGGCTTACCTTTCACTGTTATCTTTGTAATAAATTAGTTTGGTTTACTTTAATTTCTTATCAGGTCCTAAGATACTGTTGTACAACAATTTTGGAATATTTTATTCCCCACCTATGAGACAAAAAATTCCTTCAGCAATCCTTTTTATAATAAAAGGCAAAGTAGTAATTTATGTGCTTAAGTCATGTTTTAGGCAAAGTTAATCAGAACAATTTCTCAAGCTCTGCACTGTGCTTATCAGCAGCAAAGGAAAGTTATAAGTGAAAGCAGCTGATGGCTTTGCAACGCATCATTTTCTGACATCTAGTCTCATATAACTCTGGAAACCAAGATGTTTCTTATTCTTCCAAGTATGACATGGATCAACAAATCAGACGGACTGCATCCTTTCCCTATGGATGAAACTATTTTTCATAAACGCAGCACATGATCTCTTTGGCCACGGGTAACTTGCCCAGTATTTCAGTAAAGACCAACAAAAGCTTGGGTGATTGTCCACTTCTGTTTTTCAGATACATTTCATCATAGAACAGTGAACCAATTTCAAAAATGTATCTGAAGTTGAAATGATCTGTTTTTCAAATGTGATGAATATGGGGTGGCGCCTGTGGCTCAGTGGGTAGGGCGTCGGCCCCATATACCAAGGGTGGTGGGTTCAAACCCAGCCCCAGCTAAACTGCAACAAATATCATATGAAAACTACCTCTGAAACTGACGTGTGAAATCATGAATGTACTTCAGAATAACTTATCATAATTAATTGCACTCAACCTTAATAAATGAGTAAATATTTGAAAACACAAAAAAAGTCTATAGTGAACCGAATGTAATCTAATCTAATCTGGTTAATTTGCCACAGTCAGTACCTAGTGGATCTAACTTCTCGTATACGAGAAATCCTTGTAATAAGCTCCATGAGACGTTAGCTGGAAAATTCTGCCTAGTAAGAGGCTACCAATGAGATTCCCACAAACTTACCATCTGAAAAATCCACTACGGTTTCAACGTAGACTGTGACTTACAAAATAGAAGAAAGACATGAACATCTTGATAACTAGAACTGGGGGATATAAAACTACGGTGAAATTATTAAAGGGACAAAGAAACAGAGACATCAGGTTGAATTTCTAAGTTCAATGGTGGAAGAGAGTCTTATTTTCACAAAAAGGTATAATTGGGGAATCAGATAAAACTATCCACATGATCATTTAGTTGGATAATCTTGTTTTTTTAAAAAAAATTACAAAGTATTCATAGTGTTATCTACATTCAGAGTTATCAAGGTTCAAAGCAAGTGGTGGAAATGTTACTGTCCACACAGGTGAGGCTTTTCTCAAGGGCGAGCTTGACTCTTTTGCATTATGTATAAACCTACTTCACGTTTTACAAAACTCTGGATTTCAACATCATGCACCTTAAAGACAATAATAATTTTGTATGGTCATATACAGAGAAAATCAGACTGTGAGGGTTTTTTTATAAATTCAACTGCCACATTTTCTTGTTCCTGAGTGTGGCTGGTCAAGGGTAGAAAGTGAAAAGGGCAAGTGGGGAGAGACAAGAGTGTTAAAAAGAATTTGTAGATAAATCTAGACAAATCACCAAATCAGGGAAGATAACTTTAAAAGCTGGAAAGTATAAGGCCTAGAAAATTCCATGTTGTAGCTACCTGAACGTGAAATAGTCCCCTGCCCACAAAAGGAAACCTTAAGGAGGGCTCAGGCTGTGTGCCTGGCCTGCCTGCGATATCTGCTGAGGCAGAGGTTTCAACAACAGCCAAATAATATCCAAATGACATGCGTTAACAGGACAGAGACCAGCTCTTCTCGGTCTCCAACAAGACCAACGATGAAAATGTAGGCAGCAGGGATGATTTAGGAAAGGGTTTAACAGTGCAGGTGTGAGGTTGGATTAGCAAAAAAGAAGGTTGTGACACAGCTTCTTTGAAAGTGTTTTGAAATCACAGATTCTCATTTCATCCTGAAAATCACTTTTCGAGCTCTTCTTTAGCTAAGATTTTTAAAATTGAATGTTAAGGACCCGTTGAAAAACATAGTTATAGAGAACTTAAAGGTTATATTTAACCAGAAACCGCCTTTGTTAATAAACTAGGAATGCCACTTTCCTGTCAGTCAAAATATCTACTCTCTGCTAGGTTTATTATTCAGTAACGGACCCACAAAGTTAGTTGGCACAACTTGAAATATTTCTATAGCTGAAAATACACCAAGAAATTTAATACCATCAATAATTAATTTTTATATTAATGTCTGAAATCTTACTAAATTCTTGACAAAAACAGAGTTTTAAAGAATATTGGTTTCAGACCATAGAAATGTTTCCTTCAGTGCATTCTTTAGGAAGTTACATCAAATACTGTGATAGAAAAAAGCAAATGTTCTAAAACCTTTAGTATAATTTTAATGAAACAGCACTAGTAAACGTCTCCCATGGAAACCAACCCTCCTTAAAATTACAAAATGTATCTGTCAAGTATTAAACAAAATGCAGATATGAGCTGGAGAGAAATCCATTCAAAATTGTTTTTTAAGCATCATCTTTGAATGAGGCAGGACCCCTATTCTCTTGGAGCTTCTGCTATTCAGTGTCAAAAATTATAAAACACCTATGGAAATGTGAGAGAAGGGAATAACTAATCCTAAAATATCCCACTCTAAGAAAAATTCAAATCAAAAATTTCAAGTCAGGTTTCTTAGTTTAGAAAACGCACATCTGATTGTGCTACACAGACATCAAACATTCTGGGCGTTTAATTTCATAAACAACCTGATTGAAAGAATATCCTATCTTGGCAAACCTCTGCTATCTGCCATTTCTGTTCAGCTGATGTGGTATAGTTTGCTTCTGAATTGCACACGTTTAATGTATTTTGTATTTGAAATGACCTTGTAAAACGAAGCCTTAGAGCCGGACAGTTTCCAGATCTGTTTCCCGATTGGTAACTCCGTTTACTGTCTGACGCCTGCTAATGTTTCATCTTAAACTTCTGATCTTCCTTTCACCTTGTTTTTCTAGTTGCCTGCAACTGTAGTTGCCACTTAAATATCATTACAACAACCATAGCCATGTGTCGTAAAGAAGGGTGGTGCTCACCTTGGACTCTGAGTCTAAATCTTCTACATTCACATCTGGAAATCCAGGTTGTTGACAAGCCTTCTGTCGGCTTCTCCAATCCCATAAGATTTTCAAATTCCATCAGGTTGAGAAAGTACTTTATGAGACACCTGTCAACCTGAACATTGACCTGACAATAAATTCTTTTGGATCTCCATCACCGTATTTTATTCAAATTAATCACCACAAGGATCATATTCAGTATTACTGTTTCTATTTTTGAAAAGAAAAAACTGAGGCTCAAACAAATTAAATGTCACGTGGAGCTCTGAGCATTGTGACTGTGTGGGGTAGACTCCATGGGGGGAAGAGAATGTGTACAGGAGTGAGACTTATATTTGAATCCCAGAAACGCCACTGAAGTGGCCTGATTTTGTCATTCAACTCTGAGCCTCAGTTAATCACAGCAGAGTGGCAATTAGAGTGTGACCCTTTGCAGGTTATACCATATCACGGTCACTCAAGAAGCATCATTCTATTCTTACCTGCAATTTCATTTTCATCGCAGTTTCTTTAAAATGAACCTCATCTTAAATTTTGGGGGAGGTCTGCTTACCTCTGAGTAAAATTGCATTCCCACCTTTAACAATCATATTATTAGATATTAATTTGTCATGTAAATATGATTGTTTACAAGAAACATCTGTTATATAAAGCACCATCATAAGCCTGTTCACATAGATTAAAACTGGAAATAAGAGGACAATTTCCAAAATTGGAAGAATATTGCAAAAGCAAAATTACTAAATAAAGTTATGATATAAGCACGCCATGTAATATGAAAGTACTAAAAATTATAATTTGAAAAGAATATGATGAACTAATAGGTAAAAACAGTACATAAAATTATATTTATACAATGATTTTTATTTACTTCTTTATGGGTTTAAGTAAATATGGGATCTCAATATATTTTCCTGCTCAGTTTCTAACTCTTGTCCTCAAATGATTCTCCTCCGTGCCCTCCCAATGAGCTAGCGTTTATCTACAGTCATACCACCCTGAATGTGCCCAATTGTGTCTGATCGCAGAAGATAAGTGGGGTCAAGCAGGATAATACTTGGATGGGAGGCCACAATGCTGGATTACAGGCACAAGCCACCACGCCTGGCCTGTAACATGATTTCATATTAAAATATGTGTGTGTACAAACACGTGTGCACTTGTAGTTTTATCAAAAGATAGAAAGGAAATGCACCAAAGTACCAACAGAAGCTATCTCTGGGTTCAGCAATTACGGATGATTTTCATCTTCTTTGTAGCTTGTATTTTACGTGTTTTCTACAAAAGCCATTTTATAGTGAGAAAAATAATTAAGCATTATATAAGGTAAATGAAATCTATTTGTAAGAAAACATATAAATAAAACGAAATAAAGAATGCTGAAAACTATTTAAAAATGGCCCATGTTATTATTTGCTTCTGTTTTATCCCGAGATCCACACAGGAATTTCTGACAAAGCTGCGTTTAATTTCTAACATGCCCAGCACTTCGCTAAGATGAAGATCCTCTCACGCTGCACACATTAGAAGATTTTTCTGACCATATTTGGCTTCCGCGAGAATTCTACAAATAAAATAAATGTAACAGAAGGCTCTGAAATCAGAGAATGAACTGTTCTTAACTGCGTGGGCTAATTTCCCAGAAACATGGGAATCAGCCTTCCCCAAATAAAATCGCAACGGCCTTCATTCCGGCATCTCACTGTGTCTGGGACTCTTCTAGGCCCTTCACTTTCATTATTCTTATCTCTATGACTTCGGGCGAGGAACTTAACCTTTCCATGCCTGTATGGCTTACATATAGCAGCAGGATAATTGTACCCACTTGATAAGTTTGTTTTTCCTTTTGAAACTAACTTAACATACACAAAGCTCATAAGTAAACCTCATGGTATTACTAGAATCATAGTGATAACAGATATCATTTTAAACTTTAATAAACACTTCTACGAAGCAGGTATACAACTGCTCCAGATGGTAGGTGAGGACACTGAGAGTCAGAGAGATTAGTTACTTCTCAACTGATATGTGGCACTAACAGCCAAGCACCACCCTACTGCTATCAAAGCCCACACCAGTCAGGAAGGCCTCACACAACACAGAATATCCATAATGCTTCCCAACCTGAGCAACGTTAGACAGGATGAAGCTCCGCCTTTAGCTTGGTGAGGAGAATAGCTGGGTGTTCAGCGATAAGTGTGATGAGAAGGGTTAGAATGTGAGGCCGTGAGGGTGGAGGAAAAGGTACTAAGTATATCTCAGCAAGGCCAGGCAAAGCCATCTGGAGGGAGCAGCCCTCTGCAGGGATCTGAAGTCCATCACAGGAAGGCCAGGCAAAGCCACCTGGAGGGAGCAGCCCTCCGCGGGGATCTGAAGTCCATCTCAGGAAGGCCAGGCAAAGCAACCTGGTGGGAGCCGCCCTCTGCGGGGATCTGAAGGGTGAACAGGACTTAGACAGGAGCCCATGAGGAACAACAATCAGCTGGCATCTGCTCCCTGGTGGTCTGGCTGGACCTCCAGAGCTGCCAAGGCTAACCTCATGCCAGGTGACAATGACCTGAGCGCCCACAGCTGCAGCCACAGTTTTATGAGCTCTCCCTTCTACTTCCATTGTTAAGGAGCCTGAAACCAGGAATGAAGACATCTGGGGAACCAAAGGCTCTTCTGTTAGCCTTTGGTCCAGAGAAACAAGAGAAGCTTCTCCACTCAGGCTAAGCATCCAGTCACAGATCCTTTGTTATTTTCCTATAGCACTTGCCAAAGTAGCAGGTTGCAGCTACTAACTCATTTTCATGCATCTTGGTGGCAGGTTGAGGTCTGCTCATAAATATGCTCATTATAAAAATACATGATTCTCCCCCCAGGAACAGCTTTAAAGCATGTAATGTTTCTAAGCTCCTTTAAGGTTAATTCTCACTGCTGGGAATTCTGATTTGCCCTAACTTTTAACAGTTCTAACTTTGAGACATTCCACCTGCCGTTATACACAGGTCTGCTAGAAGATATCCACTCCCGATGTAAATCGTTGTAACCAAATGAAGGGAAGTTTTGTACCTTTATCTCTACATTTAAAATATTAATTTTGAAATGCTGTTTCATATCTAATATTATCATATTAATAATTAAGGAGAAGACACTTCTCTTTCTGCCCTGGTGGGTGAGGTGTGACATTCCTGGTACATGGGTACAGAGCTGATAGAAAGACTTCTTACTTGTCCCATATAGCCATTGCCATATGGCCACGTCTGTAGCAACCTGTGTAATAAGATACAGAACAACCTTTGTAACAACCTATGTAGTGATCTATGTAACAACCTATGTAGCAACCTATGCAGCAAGATGTGTAGGAACCAGGACAGCAGGCTTGCAGAGACACAGTATTGACCGACCTAGGACAGCAAGCTTGCAGAGACAAGGTGGCAGCTTTTTGAAACATACAAGCAATCTAGACATTAGGAACAGAGGTTGGCAGTTGTAAATTGATCAGCTGTGGACTTCCAGCGTGGGTGTGGGGCTCTAGAGGAGCTTGTTCTCCATAAAAAGCAGCTGCGAGGGTTGCTTGGGGCCTTTTCCCCGACACACACGGGGAGGCCCACCTCCTGCAAGCTTCAAGCTTACAATTTTTCCCGCCTGCTTCCTTGGTGAGGGCACCAACACACATCTACTTATTTTAATTCGTGGGGGGAAAAATAAGAATTTAACCTTTACTCAATTGTCGACAAACAAACATAATTGTTATTTGTGGCTGGCAGTATGCTTAGTATAATAGAAAGATTCAGCAAAAGCCTGGTACTTGGTTTCTGCCATTGAAGAATTTATACTATGGTAGAAAAGGCTGAAGCAAAATCATGTTCACCTGAATCATGACAGACACTATAGAAAACAGCGACATCAGGATACACAGAGGAGGAAGAAATCTTTCGTCTGCATCAAGAAAGAGGAGTACAGTGCAGGATCTAACAGCAAAACTGCCTTTACTTTGTATTTGTGTACTTTGAGCGTCCAGCCTTCTAAAGGATACTGAAAAGCCTTTGTAATTGTACCTTTCAAAATTATCACTTAGTGAAAGTCATATGATGTCCTAAAATAAGTTTTTAAAAACTTAAGTTAGAGAATCTTGACGAAGTCAGCTTTATTATAAGAAGAAAAGTCCATTTCTGTTTTGTTAAGAAGCAAAACAGCTTTAAGTCAACCACTAGGGGGGAAAGTCTGCAGTTTACTGCAGTACATTTCCCCAAAATGGAATGTTCAGCATTATTTGAACAAGGTGCGCTTACCTAATCCATTAGTCTCCAGAGGAAGCCGTGGCCCAAGGCGTAAGCCAGCCACTCGATCTTACTACTTATCTTACAGGGCTGAAAATAAAGCTTTACCCACAGGTCCAGTTTGGAGACCTGGATGGTGAGAAAATCTGTCAGTGACACTGATGAGAGAAAAAGGCTGATTCTGGGCAGATTGGCTCAAAGTAAAACTGAAATCCTGTCTCTTTGGTTTAGCTGACGCGTGTAAAGCCCATCAATATACATTTTTAAAGTGAGGGTATCTACACTTACCATATTTTCAGATGAGTCATATACAAGTAAAGATACAGAAGTCATTACCACAAAGCAAAGGTCTCTCTTGGGAAGAGGAGGAAATTTCATGGGTTTATTTTTAAAGTTGATGGTTCAAAGGCATTGTTTATTTGGCCTTTCTATTTGAAAAACACTACACCTTCATTGATAATTGAGCAAAACAATTTAGAAATTCCTTTAAAATGCTTCTTTTCATTCTTCATCATCCTTTCAAGTAAGGAAAACTTTTTTCTTCACTAGTTTCTTCACATGTGCCTGCCATTGTCCATAAAAGGTATAAGTCAGCACGTGGGGACCGAGGAAGGCCCACTGCTGTGTATGGGGTCAGCGCCCCCAAGCAAGTTCAGTCTCCCCAAATAAGCAAATAGCTAAGAATCTCTCAAATGGACACTCTGTGTCTCCAGGACTATAAGGAATTGTTAGAAAATTCGACCTACACTAAGTTTGCAGAAAATCAAATATTTTGAGTAGTTTTTTTTTTTTTTTAGACAGAGTCTGATTATGGAGCGTTCTTTTAAGGAGGTAAAAAATACATTACAAGATGCAAAGGCATTCCTCAAACTCCTTCCGAGAGTGTGTTCACCATGAGTTACACACCATGTCTGCTGTACAGGTATGAAGATGAGCTGATTCATTCTGCCTGAATTATCAGTGTTGGTAATTATTTCAAAAATCCTTTTAAAAATGCAAAGACAAGACTATTCAGGTAAGAACTTAAAACAGAGTACTACTAGACATCAGTGGTTTAACTCCAGGTGGAATTACCTGAGCCATAAGTAGAATCAGCTGGAATAACGGCATCAAAGACTTGGTAAATGATGAGGATGTTGATCACCTGTGGGTATCAGGTGCCCTAAATGTGTATGACCAAGAACCCCAGCCTGATCCTCATTTTACCATTCATTCATTCATTCATTCAGCCAATACATATTTTTTCTAGCAATTTCTAGGCTCTGCGGATATAATATTGAAAAGGACTGCTGGGTCTTGGAACTTGTATTTCAATGTGGTAGATAGACAATAAATAAACCATGGAGTTATCCTAACACTGCTCTGGTTTTTGATATTATGCCTGGCATTTGATGTTTCTAAGAGTACTGAATGTCCGTGTTAGTGGCACTGGGAATGAATTAATGATAAAATAGAAAAATTCCAACCTGATATACAAGACCGTCTCCAATACCACTGACCCACGGAATATTTTCTCTTATCGCTCTACTCTGAGACCAACAAAGAAGGCAGCACCCAACAAAAACCGTTGCTCAGGACCTCGTCATACGTACCAGAGTCATTCTTTCAACCCATCTCCCGAGAAAGGTTCCTCTAATATGAACCCCTCAATGAATGTCTATGGTGACATTCATTTTACTTGTCTTCCACTGTGTACTTATATCCATAAATAGGCCCAACTATTCATTTGAATAGCAACCGTTTGAGGGCAGGAATTCAACAGTTTCTTTTTTGTATCTTGAGTCTTAGCACGCTGTCTTACATAATAGTTGCTCTCCATTCATATTTCCGATGTTGAATGGTGTTTTGTTTGCATTTGTGCCACTGTAGAGCCTAAAACTCAGCTGCTATTTCATGTACAACAACTGTTTAAAAAAATCCATGCAATTTTGTAAGCAGTCTAACATTAGAGCACTGAGAGTGAAACCCCATGTTCAGTTATTTCCAATCAAGTCCTGAACCTTTAAATCCTTTCATTCTCTGCCTTGTTCACAGCACAAACTCTCAGGAAGAAATCTCAAGTTTTCAGAACTCTTGTCAACTTCTTGTATACCTTAATTCCAGAAAATCTATATTTATATGCACATGCAAACCTACACCCATATAATCACCTCAGACAGGATTATATGTTCAGAATACGGAAAGCAATTTTTCTCAGAATTTAAAAGCATAGGAAATGAGGCACAAAGTTGAATAAAAGTTAGGAAATTTAAAATTTAACAGTGAAATGAACGCATTCCTCAAATTCACATTGAATCTTTTGGCACTAGGTAATGTGCTTACTAAATTATCTAAATAGAAAAATCATTTCTGAAGGTGCAAAAATTCATCCACACCCAGCACATGAATATTTATAACCATGCAATAATAATTCTGTATCTAGGCCACACATACACATTACTGTGTCCACATACACAACACATTCACACGGCATATTAAACCATAGAAATGTACATACACATGATAATGAATTTTCCACAACTAGTCTTATAGCTGTGGAATGGTCTTAATAGCACACAGACGAGAAAATACTGGTATTGTACAGGTGTGTTTAAGCCCACACCTACAGGTAAAAGTGTAGTCCACAGTAAATAATTTTTTGCCATTGTTTGTTAAAAGTCATATTCGGTAAAAACTATACAGTAACATAGATTTACTTTCTTTTTCTCTAACATAGAAACGTAGAAGAAAAGTATTTGGGTATCATTTTTACGTGTTATTCTATGAGTAAGGTCACATTTCCATTAATAGGCAACGTTCTGTAAAGCTTTAATTATATCATTTCAGAAAAATGAAAAATTGTGACCCCCCAAGCCCCTTATGATCCTGGTGAAATGAAATGGGTGTGTACACATAGGCACGATCCAGGACACACAACGTTTGGTACACAAAGGATGAGCAGACGGGTCCTACCCGGCACGATCCCATTGAGTAGTTTGGATTTCACGTACCAGCTCGGCTGCCCACGGTCCTTTCTGCTTTTAAATACTACAAAGCAATTTACGTTCCAAACGCTGCCCGCTTAAGTTCTTCCTTTTGCTCTCAGAAATGGAAATACTTGTACAGAGAGTGATGTCTTGCTGCAGCTGCTTCCAGAGACCTATAGGCAGAAACCCACCTCCGAGCTGCTCCGGGTTAAGCCCTGCGGCTCCAAGCTCATTCTCCCCAGCAGCTGGCGGCGAGCTGGGCGCGGGGCGGAGAGAACGGGCCCCAGCGCGCCCTCTGGAGGCGACTCGAGGAAGCTGCAGCACGTTTAGAATAACTCTGGATGGAACAAGGTCAGGAAATTCTTTGTTAAATAATCATAATTGGTTTTATTTACACATTCCTGTGTACGTAAAAAAGACCAAAAAATTAAAAATTACAAAAACCCTGGAAGATAGCCTCACTCTATTGCCTGTGAGTTTTCGACGTTTTCATATTTCACGTAGAGTGAAATTCACTTTTTTGTGTGATCTGATAAATGTACTAACACCGCAAGATGGCAAATTGTCTGCATTAAAATAAACCCATTAACACTAACCACTGTCATAAGTTATCAGGATCTTTACATTTTCCAAAGCCTCTGGACTAACACCGTGCAAGCATGTTAAACACGCTGTACTACTGATAAAAATTATAACCTTAATCTCTGGAAATGTTTCGTCTTTTCCATATCAGCAAATTATGATGACAGGAAAGAGAAGTTTCAGCTGCAGATCATGTGATGAGGGTTCATACGATTTTAATATTTTTTAAAAAGTTTTTCCAATTAATAGACTTCCAAATACCTCCCTACGCTTCTTTTCCTTAAAAAAGAATGATTGGTTATACCTGATATCTAAGGTTAATTAATTGAATAGACATTTTATGGCTTATCTATTATAGCAGGCATTTAGGGATGTGATTTTGAGGTGTTACTTTATTTCCAATAGATCAGAGTCAATCTGGATCCTGACACCCCATTCCCACTTCCACCATGCGTGAAGATTTTAGATTTCTTTTTTCTTTAAAATTAAAATTCCAAACATAAACAAATAAAACTAAAATTCCAATTTGAAATCATTTATTTACTCATAGTGGCTGTGTATCTCTCCAGGAAAATGTGGTCCATAGTTTGATTATACACTGTGTGGGGCCCCTTTGGGAAATACAAATTCTTAATTACTTCAACCTTACATTGCTATTTGAGAAGGTGGCAGCAGAAGAAACATAGGAAAAATCACTTTTATCAATAAAACATAGTTTATTTACAAATGTATGATGAACAAACATCTTGGCTTTTTAAGTGCTAACTATTAAACATATTCTGAAGAAAAGTGACATTTTTTTCAAATATAGAGTATGTGTCAAATATTTAAACCACATTTTTTGTGAGTTTTAAAGGCTTTAAAAATACGTTTTAATGGGATTAAAAGGAACGTTAACTCTTCACATCTACACAGCCGCGGTTTTTAGCCCTGTGGAAAGTGAAAACGTTTTTGCTTTCCAAATTACACGACTCACACGCTTCACTTGGTGTCTGTCATCTTTCTAGAATGTCCAGATATTCAAATATGTAGTTTTAAATTACAAGCAAAAGAAATAACATCTGGAAACATATCAATAATAAAGGAACAAACAGTGGCAAAACATGAATATGTCCAACTTTTACCAAAGAAAATCTACATCAACATTTTGATGTAACACAAAGATAAATCAGGGGATAAATTTTCACCCATAAATATACCTTTTAAAAAAGTAAATATACTGTGAAGTTTAAAAAATAATTTTATTTGAAAAATACATTAAATATTCACATGTTTAAACCTAAAGGCACAGTGAGGATGAGTGAGAGAATTAGACTTCTGAGTCTTGTCACTAAAGATGTTGAGTCTACCAGGGGTCCTCAAACTGTTTAAACAGGGGGCCAATTCACTGTCCCTCAGATGGGTGGAGGGCCGGACTGTGGGCCCTGGGACGAGTTGGTTGCTAAGCAGGACAGGCAGCAGCGGCAAAAACACCCAACAGGCTGGATAAATGTCCTGGGCGGGCCACATGTGGCCCGTGGGCTGTAGTTTGAGGATGTCTGGCTCTATGCCCATCGGAACCAAGAGCCGAAAATAGCAGGAGCTGAGGCTGCAAGAAAAGGCATGTGTAGTCAGGATATTATCTTGGACGGGTGTGGCACCTTGAAGGTCTAAAGTTGGTCTTAAGACACAGAGAACTGGGAAAATATGGTAAAAGTGTATTTTCTCAAATACGAAGATGCGAAGGAAGTGGAGAAGATTATTTCATTTTCCACAATTTAGCCGGTAAAGCTCACAGGAAGAAAGGTCCAAGTTAAAGCCAGATTTTGAGTTCCAAAGAATTAAAATAACTTGTGAATTGTAAATGTCATTTTCCATTAACTAGGATGAAGTCTGTATTACTATATGGCAAATTACAAAAAAAAAAACTCAGCAGACTGAAGCACAGCACATTTATTACCTCACCATTTCTGTGCACTACAGGTTCAGACATGGCTTAGCTGGGGCCTCTGCTCCACCAGGTTGCAGTCAAGAATCAGGATATCAAGGCTTGGGAGGAATCCATTCTAAGTTCAAGCAAGTTGTTGCAGAAATTATTTCTTTAGGGCTGTAGAACCTATAGTGACTTGCTTCTTCAAAGCCACCAAGAAAATGTGTCTTTACTTCAGGAAGGGTGACAGTCTCTTTTTTAAGAACTTCCCGGCTCGGCGCCTATAGCTCAACTGGCTAAGGCGCCAGTCACGTACACCTAAGGTCACGGGTTTGAATCCCCAGCCCGGACCCGCCAAACAACAATGACGGCTGCAACCAAAAAATAGCAGGGCGTTGTGGCGGGCGCCTGTAGTCCCAGCTACTTGGGAGGCGGAGGCAAGAGACTCGCTTGAGCCCAGGAGTTGGAGGTGGCTGTGAGCTGTGGTACCATGGCACTCTACCCTGGGGGACAGCTTGTGGCTCTGTCTCAAAAAAAAAAAAAAAAAAAAAGAAAAGAACTTCCCAGCCATTAAAAAGGATGGAGACTTTACATCTTTTATGTTTACCTGGATGGAGCTGGAACATATTCTTCTTAGTAAAGTATCTCAAGAATGGAAAAAAAAGTATCCAATGTACTCAATACTGCTATGAAATGAATATATATTCATTCATTCACACATTCATATGAATGGCAAAACATAACTATAGTCCAGAAGGTAGAAGGGAAGAGGAGAAAGAAAGATGAGGAGTGGGGATATGGGAGGAGGGAGGGTATCTGGAGGCCCTCACCTAATGTGCATGATGCAGTGGTATGTTTCAAAACTATTAAGAAATAAGTATACTTATGATGGATGTGTGACTTAGTACAATGTAAGCATTTCACATTGTGTATCAAAGCAGCACACTGAACCCCATAAATGCATCAATGTACAAAGTTATGATTTAATAAAAAATAATAATAATAAAGAACTTCCACCTGATTATGATTATTTGGGCCCATCCAGAATAATCTCCCTTTAGGTCAACTCAGAACCAACTGATTTGGGACTTTTATATCTGAGAAAACTCCTTACATGGGCCATAGAGAGACAAGTAACAGGATCCACCCACACAAAAGGAGAGCGGATTATGCAGGGGCTATGAGTCGTTGACGTTATTTTAGTGTGTGTCCTTAATACCGTCTGTTGGTACAGACACTTGGGGTTTATTGTTTACCACTCAGAAGTGAAGTGGAGCCACCTGGGGGGTGAGGGGAGTGGAGGCACGGGGCGTTTTGTTCCTTTTAGGATCAGGCCAGTGACTTGGGTTTCCTCATCCTAGAAGTGCCCTATCTGAATGTGCAGATGCAGCTGCCAGGTCTTCATGCTTAGCTGCGTTCACGTTGCCTGGCTGCCTGCCCGCAGCCCCTCACACCTACCTAACCACCCAGCCTCAGCTTTATTAGACAAAGGCACACACCTGAATGAAAAGAGCACATCCAGAGATCATTGCCCATGAATTTATCACTATGTGGCCTTACGGATAAAAATAAACCAGCACAATCAGATTTTCAGGAATCTGAACTAATGTAAAAGAGAGAAGTTGTCAGTTGGTGGAGAATTCTGCAATGGAAGACAAGTGGAGCCATCAGGAGCTGTGTTCTTGCTGATAACAGAGAAAGCTATTAGCAGGTGGAAACAATGGTGCGGCTCAGCAGGAATTAGAGATCACAGATTGCATTCATTGATTTAATCCCTCCAACACATTCAGGTGGAGGCCTATTGTGTCCTGGGCACTTTTCTAGGCACCACTGATATCACGAGGAAAGAAAAAATGCCTCTGTTCTGATGGAAATTATCCTTGTAGGGCGGCCACTTTCAGCCACTGTGCAGCAGCAGTAGGGGAGCTGGAAGAGGGTCTTAGGTGTGCTGTGAAAATTTGTAAGGACCATCAATTAAATTATTTTCAAAAGAAGTTTAAAGCACAGTACTCTTTTTTTTTAATAATCTACATAATTGAAGTGTGCCACCGAAGTTTACCTATAGGCCCAGGGGTGCCATGAGATAAAAAAGATTGAAAACCACTGTTGTAGAGGGAGGCGAACGGCCACCAGGCACAAGCAAGTCCGTTCTGTTACTGTGCTTTGTGCTTTAAGGGGGGAATCTGCAGAAATAGAGCACGTTGGGAAGCTCAAGAGCAACAGGAGGACACTGGAGAGCATGGCCAGGAATGCTGTTATGACCCATATGTTCTTAGAGCAAGTCTGAATGTTTGTGAAAACAACGCTCTGGGCAAAGGGCACAGCACTAGCAAAGGCCCTCAAATAGGTGCATTCTTTGTTTTTCAAGAGTTGAAAGATGAGAAAGGTGGAAAATTGGGGTCATTTGGAGGAGCAGCAAAGCAAGCAGGTGAGTAGAGGCCAGATGTGGAGTGAGAGGATGACCGCATGGGGCGCACGGGCCTGTGAGAGGACACTGGTCTATGCCCAGAGAGGTAAGAAGTCACTGGAGGGTTACTCAAAGATTAGATAATACTTAAATTTTAAAGAATCACTTTTGCCTTGCTGCTGTAGAGCATAGATGGGAAAGGGACAGGTGACAGAGAGGGCTTGGGAATCCGAGGGAGGTAAGTTACGGCTCAACATCCAATTATGTTTCTTGTAAGGTCCCACTACACTAGTTTCAGTCCTTGGTTTCTAGGACTTGACACTAAGTCCATTAAAAGAAAAAAAAAACACACAGAAAACAAAAAATCTTTTCTTCAACTAGGCATGAATCTCAATTCCTCATAAAGTGAAGAGTAAACGTTTCAGGTGATAGAAAGAATCCAGTCCAGAGTGAGGAGCAGCAGGAGCTGTGTTTAAGTCGGATCAGCACGTTATTACAGGGCTTGTTAAACCTTGAATTCAGTGGAAAGGCGGCCCTCGGGGATCCAGGAGGTGCAGTGCCCCGCCCCCACAGAGACGGTCGGTTTCCAAAGACCATTTGATGCTTTGTGGCCTGAGTGCTCCATGAGTTTCTAACTCAACGAATTTTAGCATCCAATATCAAGAGAATAGGGATATATAGTTCACTTTTAATATTTTAAACATATTCTGTTTTATATGACAGAATATCTGAAACTAGATGTATGCCTTCCCACTTTAGAAATAAAGTAATTCCAAAAAATTTTTTGTGAATTTTTTTCTATTTTTTTATTATTAAATCATAGCAGTATACATTAATACCATCATGGGGTACTGTGTACTGTTTCTGTATACAATTTGAAATACTTTCATCCAATTGGTTAACATAACCTTCATGTCTTTTTCTTAGTTATTGTGTTAAGACATTTATATTCCACATTTAGAGAGATTCACATGTACCCTTATGGGATGAACCATAGGCGTGATCCCACCAATCACCCTCCCTCCACCCCTCTTCCCCTCCCTTCCCCCTCCCCTCTCCTCATATTCCTGGGCTAAAATTGGGTTATAGCTTTCCTATGAAAGCTATAAATTAGTTTCATAGTAGGGCTGAGTACATTGGATACTTTTTCTTCCATTCTTGGGATACTTTGCTAAGAAGAATATATTCCAGCTTCATCTGTGTAAACATGAAGGAGGTAAAGTCTCCATCCTTATTAATGGCTGCATAGTATTCCATGGTGTACATATACCACAGTTTATTGATCCATTCGTGGATCGATGGGCACTTGGGCTTCTTCCATGACCTGACAATTATGAATTGGGCTGCAATAAACATTCTGATACAAATATTTTCGTTGTAAATGTGATTTTTGGTCTTCTGGGTATATATCTAATAAAGGAATTGCAGGATCAAATGGCAGGTCTATTTTTAGTTTCTCCAGATGTCTTTCCAAAAGGAATGCATTAGTTTACATTCCCACCAGCAATGTAGAAGTGTTCCCTTTTCTTCACATCCATGCCAGAGTCTCTGGTTTGGGGATTTTGTGATGTGGGCTAATCTTACTGGAGTTAGATGATATCTCAAAGTAGTTTTGATTTGCATTTCTCTGATGATTAAGGATGGTGAGCATGTTTTTATATATCTATAGGTCATGCACTGATCTTCTTTGGAGAAATTTCTCTTCAAGTCCCTTGCCCACCCTGAGATAGGATCACTCATTCTCTTCTGGCTAATATGTTTGAATTCTCTATGGATTCTGGTTATTAAACCTTTATCAGAAACATAACCTGCAAAAATCTTCTCCCATTCTGAGGGCTATCAGCTTGCATTCTGAAGGATCACTTCATCCCAGCGTGGACAGTGTTGTGTGGAGCACACTTCTTCCCAAACCCC
The DNA here is from genome assembly GCA_963575145.1 of Galago senegalensis. Lineage (NCBI taxonomy): Eukaryota > Metazoa > Chordata > Mammalia > Primates > Galagidae > Galago > Galago senegalensis. Next base: position 21,916 of record CAUYTI010025994.1, read on the forward strand.
ATATAGACATGGACTAGCTGTACTAAAACAATGAGTGTGGATCTGAGACATAGGCATTTCCTTACATATTATGGTGTTGCTGTTTTTCTTTGCATGAAATGATCAGATCATGCACCCCAGTCTGTTACTGATTCACTGAGGCAAGTCATTTCTCAGCTTTAAGTTTCCCCTCCAGGAATGGAAATAATTACAACTGCTCTGTATTCCCTCACTGTAAATTTTATAAACATAAAATGCTATATTTAAAGTCATTATAGTTGGAATTATTGTGAGTTATGTGCCCCGGCTCATTTCCAATATTTTTGCTAACAAAAATACCCTACTTCCTTCTTTCTAGTCAATCTGTGAATATACTGATGCAGTCACTGTACATTATTTACTGTCTGCTTATGTTGTGCTCAAGGTGCTTAGGCCAACACGTGGAACTTGAGGTTAAAGGTCCCTTAGTTCTGCTTTTTTGTTTTTTAAAGGGCTACATATTTTCCTCATATAGGTGTGATTTTCATCTCTAAATTCTTCATCTCTATTTTATTGAGTATACTAATTCTGAAAAAAATGGAATAAAGCTTCTCTTTAAATTCTTGTGAAGCATACCTTTGGGATATGCATTCTTCTTTAAATATACATTAAATTTACTCCTTAATTTTAAAAGTAACTTTGACCTTCTCTATATCATAATCCTATTAGTCCTTTAAGACCTACTTAAAATATAATTATCTTGTGAAGTTTTATTCAATAACTTTTCAAAGAGAATTTGTAGCTCTACATTTTCTTCTAGTAATTTTATAGTTTCATGCCTTAAGTTTAAATCTTTAATCCAGTGAGAGTCTATCTTAGTTAGTGGTGAAAGGTGTGGATCCAGTTTCAGTCTTCTACAGGTTGCCACAGTCTTCTACAGGTTGCCAGCCAGTTCGCCCAGCACCATTTGTTAAATAGGGAATCTTTCCCCCACTCAATGTTTTTAATTGGCTTGTCAAAGATCATATAATGGTAAGTAGTTGGGCTCATGTCTTGGTTCTCTATTCTGTTTCATACATCTACCTCTCTGTTTTTGTGCCTGTACCATGCTGTGCCAATTGATCCATGAATAAATCAATAAATTGTGGTACATGTACACCATGGAATACTATCTAGCCCTAAAGAAGGATGGAGATTTTATCTCCTTCATGTTTACATGAATGGAGCTGGAAAATATTCTTCTTAGCAAAGTATCTCAAGAATGGAAGAAAAAGTATCCAATGTACTCAACCCTACTATGAAACTAATTTATAGCTTTCCTATAAATTATAGTCCAAGAGTATGGGGAAAGGAGAGAGGGAGAGGAGGGAAGGGGGGAGGATGGGCAGAGGGAGGATGATTGGTGGGATTATGCCTATGGTTCATCTTAGAAGGGTACATGTGAATCTTTCTAAATGTAGAATATAAATGTCTTAACACAATAAGTAAGAAAATGACAGTTTGATGAAAATTTTTCAAAATGTATATAAAAACAGCACACTGTACCCCATGATTGTATTAATGTACACAGCTATGATTTAATTTTAAAAAAGAAGAAGAATTTGGATCCTAGAGTCAGAAGATATAAATCTGAATCTCTTGCTGGGTCCCCTATTATCAGGGAAAATTTGAGCAAGCTGCTTCGCTCTCAAACAATTTCTCTTTCAGGGAAATGAGAGTGACAGGAGCACCTGCTTCAGGGACATGAGAGGGTGTGTTCTAACACATCATGCCCTGGGGCTGTTACCTTATAAGCAGTTGTATCAGTGTATTTGTCTTCGTACAGAAGGCCTTCCATATCCATGGGTTCTATATATGTGGATTCAACAAATGTCAGAGTAAAAATATTTGGGAAAAAATATTACACAAAATTTCAAAAAGTAAAACTTCAATTTGCTGCATACCAAGTACTATGATAAATTCACAGGAATATAGTGATATGTGAGTATTATTAGTAATCTATAGCTGATTTAAAAGACACAAGAGAATGTTCATAGGTGAAGTGCAAACACCATGCCATTTAATATAAGTAACTTGAGCGTCTCCAGATTTGAGTGTCCATGGGGGCAGTGACAGGCCCTGGAACCAAAGCCCCTAGACAGCAAGGGGTGAGCATGCTGTGCCATTATAGCATATGTCTGTATATGTACATATGATAATGTGTTTGCCCTCTACATTTTTATAAATTGAAAGGATTCAAGGATCAACACACTATTCCATCCCAGGGACAATCCAACATTGTCCTGCATTTACCAAATGCTCTACTCTGATATTGGTAATGGATATGCTTTATTTAAAGGATTAGGGTTATGAAATTTCCCTGCTATGAAATTTCAGCTATACTAATAATGCCTTCTAGACATATAGAAAATTAGAAATAGAAGTAGGGAGACAGGCGTTTTAGCTAAGAAAATTCTTCAAGATTGGAGTACATCAAATATTGCATTACCAAGTACTAATAATTCCATTTGAGAAAGCGATTTTTGGAGCCAGTCTAAAACAGAGACAGACAATATTTACCACTTTGATCTATGATGCATGTGCTATTAGCCCTTTGAGATTCATGTCATATGACAGTTTTCAGTGGTTCGATGATATTTACCTCAGTAATTATATGAAACTAAAGAAGAGAAAGAGAAAATAGCCTGGCAAGAGAAAAAAAATTCTGCTCTCAGTTGAGCTTGGAAATGGAAAGCTAATGGATGGAGAGTAATAAGAAAGGCCATTCCAGAAAACAGGAGTTACAGGGGAGAAATTCCAGTCACCAATATCAAAGTAAATAGTGGAGCATTAGGATTAGGTAAGAGGAAATTACAGATTACATATTTCCATCAGGAAAACTACAAGAAGTCCGTCTCAAGTTTAAAAGCAAGAAAATAAATGTTTGGAACCAATGCTTTAGTGAGGAGGTATTGAATGAAAATGAAGGAGGAAGAGGACATAGTGTTTTTGTGGAAGGTCTGGGATTTCCCAGCCTCTTACATCAGCTTCATGGGGTACCTCATGGAACTTGTAACTATGAACCCTGAGAGGCTACTGCAGAAGTGAGCAGAGTAGCTAAACTGCAAGGCGATAACGGTGTGGATAAGAAGTTAAGCAGAGATAGAACTGTGACACAGTGGTACACATGGAAAGATTTGCAGAAAGGGTTTTAATGTATTTTTAATGTGTTTGTAAAAGCTGTGAAAATCTTGGCATGCTGCCCAAACCATGGAGGCTCCGTGCATGTAGGTCAGAGGAAAAGCTTGAGACAGATAGTTAGATGAACAGCATGGAACATGCCATCAGCAGCTGAAGGGAAAATAAAGTTTATTAATTAGGAGAACTAATTGGATAGCTGTGATTTTTGCCTTATGTGGTCAAAATGGATTGGGAAAACAGAGTGTAAAGTGTATATAATTTAGTAGCTGAATTTAAATAAAATCTTATAATGACCTAAGAACTCAGATGAAAAATGGCAAAGACCAAGAGGTATGAAACTCACACTGTGCTGTCTGCAACTGTCATATTTCTACGGTATTATTTAATGATTCTTGTTTCTTAGGGATGTTAGTTCAGTAAAAGGACTGGCCAATTGGTTGGCAGCTATTAAATGCTATTTCAATGTAAAATGGCAGCTCTTACATACATCTTACTAAAGATAATTATACTGTGAATTTCTCCTGACAAAATTTAGCAGCCTTTTCTCTCTTAAACTTTAATGACTTCATAGTTCTGGTACTCTCAACAAATACCTTTTTCTATCGTTGTATACTTTTTAAGTTTCTCTAAGAGTGCTCTGAAACTACTTTTGTAGTTTAAATCTGAAACAAAGTCACTTTAAGATCTCTACTTTGTCTTCTTTGACTTTAGGAGTTCATTTTTTAAAATTAACTTGTTTTTTTTTTTTTGTTAAATGATAGCTGAGTACTTTTCATACCCCACGTATGGACAGCACATATATTCCTTTTCTCTAATTATTCTCAGATAATTCTGTTTTCAACTTATCAGGATACTCATTCAGTTTCTGTTATACAATAAATAAAACACATCAATTCAGGTGAATAACTTTGTCATTGTAAGTTAAAAATTAATAATTAAAATCGCTGGTTAACAGAGCAGTTAACAAAGCACTTTCTCACGTTACCTTGCATAAGGTTTACTATGACTTTGTGAAACAGCCTGATTATTTTATAGATTTAGAATGGGTGCATGGCTTGTCTGCTTTCCTTTAGATAATTAGCCTGTGGGAGGTAAGCCTGAGCATTTGACTGTGGATTCAGTATTATTTCTATGGTAGAAATTATGCTAAGAAGTGAACTATGAAGCATGTTGTCCCAAACTCAATGAGCTCACTGTGGAATGGGAACGCATTGCCATTTTGTGTTCATAGGGCTAGAGCTTTGCCAGAGTTATGTATGAAGCATGAAGGCAACAGAGTGTAGACAGAGGGATGGCAACTAAAGCAGCCAAGGGAAGGAGGAAGGAGAGTTCCTAAGGAGAGATTTATGTAGCCTGAGTTAGGGAAGGTGAATGAAAACAAACTACACACAGTCAGAAGCACGTGCAGTGTCTGGAAGTGTGTGAGGGCACATATATGAAGTTCATTTCATAAGTCACAGCAAGAATGAAAACAGCACACAAGAGAGGGCCAGTGAGGCATAAACAAGGGGATAGACCATGTGCGGAGGGCTTCCAGCCGTGGATTTGCAGGCAGCATTTTTGTCTTTGCCCATCTCTTCTGTTATACAATGTCCTCCTGTGATTTGCTTGCTGACTGGAAAACGTCTGTGGCACAGAAAGGAGACTTTTGTGTACATTGGGCACTTGGGAAGAGTTGCCAGCTGACTCGCTCATGTTCTGACTCATAGTCCTGGGGTTCCACGCGTCTCTATGTAGGGTGCACCCCATCTACGTGCAACAAACAAAGAATATTATGAATATTCTAGTAGATCCCAATAACAGAGATTAATAACGAATTTATATTTCTTTTCCTTATCTCATTCTACTGCTTCAAGCCCTACTCAGTTTTAGGAGTAAACCCTCTAGATTAGTTAGAAAATGCTAATATTTGGACATATTTGAGAAAAACATACTCATATACAGTGGAAAGAATAGGATAGAAAGAAGAATGAGAAAGTTTATGAAGATTTGTGGGAAAGAATAAAATCAAGAGGGAAAAAGGCAGGAAAAAATGAGTTAGCGTTAGTTAGAAAACTCTGGAGTGAAGAAAGTTCTAGGAGGAGTCATGCGGGACTAGGAAGAGTTTAATATCAGAGAATGAACAGAGTAGAAAGGAGATGGCAGAATGAGGGTGAGAGAAGGTAAGGACTCTTATCAGCAGTGATGAGAATTCCTGAAATAAAAAGCATGACCCAGAATGAATTGATATTTTTAGTTTAATGGTTACCTAAGAAAAATGTTGCTGACAATTGTTGAATAAAGGTCACTCAATATGTAATTTTAGAATCTTTTCTAAAAATTTCCTTTCAATCTAGATTTTTTAAGAAATCTAATTTTTGGTGAGAGCGTGCGATGTAATTGAGTTACACAATCAAATGTTTTCTGAGTCCTCCCCGTGGTAATTAATGGTGCACATTTGCATGCTGCTGCCAACTTCTCTCCAGCCAGTCCTTATCTGAAAACACATCCTCTCACCAAAGGCTCCATGGTGCCCTTTTCTCATGGATATGTTGAATTCAAATAATTTTCGAGGTTGTATAAAGCATCCCAGCATCTCATGGGTATTCATTTATAATAGGTTGTATAAATGAATAATAGATTGTATAAATGAATACCCATGGGATGCTTTATACAACCTCTCTCTATAGAGAGGTTTATTTGGACATATAAAAGTCCAAATTGCACTGGTTGTTTCCCCTATGTGCTCTTGTAGAATGTCAGATATTTATAAGGGCCTTGGAGGGTGTCTTCTGTGTACACAGAAACACAATATCTTACAGGATGCCTTTTCCCTATGTTTCTCTGGAGACCCACTGGAAATTTCCATGTACTCCTGTTACCTTTGTCTCTTGTTACACCATAGACCATGGAACATTAGAAATGCCAAAGTTAAACTGTGCTCCGTTATAAAGTAGGCAAAAAATTCCTTTGTAATAATTTGTTTTTACTAAGTTAGAAGGCTGATCAAGAAGCGATTTATTCCACAATAGATATTAAAGTTTTAGAAACAATGATTTTAATTTTTGTGTTCATCTCGTTTTTGTTTCTCTAACCTACCTCCTTGAATGTTGTCAGGTAGTTCTCTGTAAGGAGACAACATGAGGGCGGGAGGTGGGGTGGGCATTGGAATAAAAGACAGATGCTCTTGAGAGCACAGCAGGCTGTTTGTAGCTTCATCCCTGAGGACGGACCTAAGTTCCTTGGTCAAACTTAAACTGGGATCTGTTTCTCCTTCTCTGAGGTTGAATGTACTCTCAGGAGGCCCATTGATACTGCACAAAAATAAACTCGTGGCCAGTTCCCTCAGCCAGTTTTTCAGCTCAAGCAGAGACTCAACCTGAGATATCTGGTACAGATTAAAGTAAAGTGATGATGATGATGATGATAATATATTTTAATCAAGTGCTTTTTCTGTGTTATCAGTGTTTCAGTAACATTAATACAAAAATTTTAGAGTCAGAAGACATCTTTTAGAATTTTATATTTTAAGCAGAAAATTATTTTATGTTTTAATTTTGAACCGTTCCCTTTTGGCTAGTTTATTCATACACGATATAAATGCCAAGAACACAGCACCTGTTTAGGAAATTGCTCTGGACCAGTCTCCATTTTCACCCAGCCCTCTTCAATGATTCTGGACTTCCTCCCTTTTGGATTTTGGACTCATATTCTGGCTTTCCGAACCTGATTTCAATTTTACACTTCCACATTTGACTTGATGGTTTTTACCTTCCCTCCTGGATTTTGGCCCTGTGTGCTCTGCTGAATTTATTCCTCCTAAATTTTGATGGAAGAAAAAGCAAGTAATGATAACTCCTTCCTCTTTCAATTATGGTCCGTCAACTTCACTCCCAGTGGTCTGGAAAAAGAGGGTGAGACAATAGTTTGCATAATAAACTGCCCAATTTAGTAGGTAATAAAGCTGGATTCTAGACTGATTAGATGGCACCCACTCCATTAGTGATTAGATGACAAACTCCATGAAGGTAAAAACCATTTTCATTAATTTTTTGCTTTTTCTAATGAGTCAATAGTTTATTCACAGATAAGGTGATGAATCATATTCAACCTGAATTGAAATTGGTATAAATCATTACTAATAAAAAAGGACTTTATAGAAAATAAATATACATATGCAATTATATACATTGTTTATATAGTTGATACTTACATTTTATTGTATATTTATAATTTAAAGATGTATATGTATATGAATACATGTGTATTTTGTCTGAAATTAACCATTTCAGACTATGCAGAAAAAATAGAAGACAGCACAAGGTTTGCAATCTTTTCAGCTACCTCTGTAATAGATGAAGATGGATGGATGCTGGACTTAATTGTAAACAAGTATTGATGTCAATTATGATTTTAGCCCAGTTTTATGTTGTTGGGATTATTGGAAGTTATTTTAATCCATCCATTTTATTTAATAACCTTAACAATTACACATATTTAGGAGCTGAGGGAGCATGAGTATCAAATGAAGTTTTAAGAGAATTGCTCATGATTTTGAAAATTTGAATCAAATAAAAACAATCAATAATTTTCAAATGTACTGCATTTCACTAACTTCTTAGAATTTCAAAATATTACAGGGATATACGTGTTTTAGTTATGTGATTTGCTTTTGTCATTTTTAGCCAAAATTATAACTATGGCTTTTATCCAGAATGTATGCATTGCACCAGGTAGATGCAAATTAACCCAACCGCCCTGACCCAACCACTTGATTCTGGTGGAGTTTTACTTCTCTGCATGCACATAAGTGTTGATCAATTATTTCCAATTTCATATTGAGTACATGCAGTGTTGATTTTTCTGGTGACATGTCTCCTAGAAGAATGGTCTCTGCTTACATCCAGTTGTTGCAAAAGATAGTAGATCACGATATTTGTTAAGGATCTGTAGTACTCCGTGGTATACATATACTCCATTTTATTAATCTACTCATATATCGAAGGGCACATGGGTTGTTTCCACATCTTTGCAATTTTGAATATTGCTGCAATTATCACATGAGTGCCAGTGTCTTTTTGCTAAAATGTCTTTTTATGCTCTGAGTGAACCCAGCAGTGGGATCACTGATCACATGGTCAGTCTACTTTTAGCTCTTTGAGGTCTTTCCTTGATTCTTTCCATAAAGGCTGTACTATTTTGCACATAAACTGACAGTGTGTAATGTTCCTTTCTGCTTCCATGCCATCGCTTATTGTTTTGGGATTTTCCGATAAGAAACATTTTTATTGGAGGTAACTGTTACCCTATTGTGGTTTTAATTTGTATTTTTCTCATGAATAAGAGATGTTGAACATTTTTTCATGTATTTTTGGCCATTAAACTATCTCCATGTGAAAAGTTTCTGTTTATATTTTTTGCCTACTTTTTTAATAGAGTTGTTTGATTTTTTTTCTTGCTGATTTGCTTGAGTTCTTTGTGGATTCTGGTTACCAGTCCTTTATTGGATGAATAATATGCAAATATTCCATTCTGTAGGCTGTCTTGTCTATTTACATTCCTGATTGTGTTCTTGGCTGTATAGAAGTTTTTTAAAATTTTCAGAATATGAATGGGTACATGCATTTTGTTTACATAATTTGTTTTTCTCACAAACTGAGTCAAGATTATAAGCATGCCCCACCCAGACAATGTGCACCATACCCAACAGTTGTGAATCTCCCTACTCCCTTCTCCCCTCCCCTGGATTTCCACTGAGATTTACTTCCACATGTGCCCTTAAGTGTTGACTGAACCATTCCTACTTGGTATTGAACACATGTGTTTCTTTCTCTAATCCTGTGAACTTTCACTTTCCATCCAGGTTGTCACAAAAATATTTTTCTTTATGGCTGCGTAATACTCTATAGTATGCATATACCACATTTTATGAATCCTTTCATATATTGGTGGGCACTTGGGTTGTTTCCATATCTCTGCAATTGTGAATTGTGTGCTGAAACTTTTTAAAGGTAGTAAACAGGTGCTGACTGAAAACCATCAGAGCTTGTGCAAGAACCATAATTGGTTTTATGCCTAAGAATCAATCACTGCACCATCCTTCCTATTACTTTTTCTAGATCACCTTCACCTTGTTGTTTTCACACTTAGGACAAATCTTTCCTGGTCTGTAAAAATGTCCCTTCTACTCCTGTAATCAGGGCCTGAGTGTGCCTTGCACCATGTGATCAGGACTTAATCATATTGATATTTCAATTTTCTGTTTATTTTTATCTACTTGTTCTTCAAAGCCTGCTTTTAAATATTTTATTTCTAAAAACTTCTATTCCTTGTTTTATTTATAACTTAAGCTCTGGGTATGATCGAATTTCATTATGCTTGGGTCTTTGAATGAATATTGAACATTTTCTACTTTTATCTACCCAGAAACTGACAACCACTTCTATTGCTAGGAATGTTAAGATGAAAAAGAAAAAAAAAAATGGATAGTAGGTATTTTAGCTCTTTAAATCCTAAGGCAAATGAGGATTACATAAATTTTGTCAACTTCATTTTCCACCTTGAATTTAATTTTTAAATTAGTGTCATGAAAGGCAAGATCAGTTAAAACTTTTTGGAAAAAAAAGATTGTAGCAAACTATGGGTATTGGCCAAGTGTGCTGGAATCCAGCATCAGATTACAAGGCACCAAGAGCTATGGCTGTAGAGGTGGGCATAGGCCATGAAGATTTAGTGGCAAGGGACAAGATGCATCGTGATAAACAATTCTCCCATTTGCATTTGGCTTTGCTTTGTCTCCTGAATACTTACCAAATTTGGACTATCTAGACCATGTGACTTCTTCTATTCTTCCAATTAATTCGTTTTATGGTTAAATTAAACAAATTATTTATAATTATTAGCAGTAAAGAAACTAACTTGATATAAGAATTGGTTAGGAAATAGTACATCAAGAAATTAAGGTAAGGAAGATTTAAAAAAAAGATTTGTTAACTGGCCTTATGTAAGCATGAATCAGTTACACTTTTCTTAGTATAGGCACAAGCTTATGTGAAATTTCATGGTGTGTAATAATGAAATCTCTGATTGAGTTGTCACCTCTATTCAGCTGGAACAAAATGCTTGATGAAGTTATCACTTTAGGTTTTAAGTTGCTTCCGACCTCAGAACTACATGAGGACATAAAGAATTCCAAACCCAAAATAGAATGCTGCATTTAATAGCATAAAATAAGTTAGAGAAAATGACAAACACAAGACCCTAAATTCTTAATTCATGACACAGACTAAAATCAATGAAATTTCTGAGATTTTGTGACAAGAAACTCTTACCTGGATATTATGCTGAAAATAGTTTAATTCTATACAATTTCAAATTTTAATATCCAATTCATAAACTCACAGATATTTTAAGTTAAAATATGACATTCATCATAAATACATAGAGCCCTGAGAATTATGATGAAAATAAAGATTCCAAAGACTTTTAGTTCTTGGACTTTTTAACTTGTATGAACATCTTTTATTGGATGAATCAATAAACCTTTAACATTTTCTCTTATCACATATGATTCTTATTTCCTTTTTTGAATATGCTGTAATTTCTTTAGCAAATTTCTTACAAAAGACAATACATTTTTTTCATGTGCCAGCCTGTAAGTCTTCATGTCTCCTGAATTACAGGATTCTCATCTCATTGCTATTAAAATTGCAAAATCAGACTTGCAAATAATACTTATACCTTAAAATAAATTGTATATACCACAGCTTGTTAATCCATTCCTGGGTTAGTGGGCATTTTGGTTATTTCCACATTTTGGCGATGGAAAATTGATTTGTAATAAACAGTCTAATGCAAATCTCCTTATGGTAAAATGATCTTTTTTTCTTCTGGGTAGAGGCCTAGTAATGGAATTGTAGGATCAAATGGGAGGCCTAATTTAAGTTCTTTGAAGATTCTCCATACTTCCTTCCAAAAAGGTTGTACTAGTTTGCAGTCCCAGCAGTGTAAAAGAGTTCCCTTCTCTTCACATCCAGGCCAGTATCTGCATCTTTGAGACTTTGTGATGTGGGAAACTCAGGAGTGGATTAATAAGCAGTGGTATATGTATACCATGGAATACTATGCAGTCATTAAAAAGATGGAGAATTTACATCTTTTGTATTAACCTGGATGGAGGCAGAACACATTCTTCTTAGTAAAGCATCACAAGAATGGAGAAGCAAGAATCCAATGATCTCAATTCTAATGTGAAGGCAGCAGAGGATCTAGTACAAGGTGGGGAGTAGGAGAAGGAGGGAATTGGTAAAGGGAAGAAGGGAGTGAGTTGGGGGGTCATGGTGTATGGCAGATCTCTTAGGGGTGGGACACAATTATAAAAGAGACATTACCTAACAAATGCAATCAGTGTAACCTAATTCTTTGTACCCTCAATGAATCCCAAACAATAAAAAATAAATAAATTAATTAATAAAATAAATTACAACACCTCTCCAGTTTATATTGATAGATATCTGAAAAATATCTAATAATGGAGACTGCGTGATTTCTTTCCCCCTTGGGAAATAAGAATTTAATTTTAGATCAAGAGAAGTTACCCTTATGTTCAGGGAATTCTATTTGTTCAACTGTCTGTAGTTTAGTTTTAAAGGAGTCATGATAACAAAAGTTGAATGTCAACAATGTTTTGGTAAAATTGGCAGTGATTGTCAAATTTTAGCAGTCTTTAGAATATCTTTGTTCATACATATTCTCTGAACCCACTTATAGAAAATCTACTTAATTAAGAATAGACTGAGGCTCATAAAATGCATTTTTAACAAGCATTTCAGATAATTCTTGTCATATGATTAGATAATCAAACTGACATATAGAAATATAAATCAAATATTTGTAGATAGAAATGTTTATGAAATATGTTTTGCTAGTGATCAACCTACATATGCTCCCCCAATTTTTTTCCCTGAGTGTGGTTAGAAGGCACTCATTTTTATTTTGAGAAATATAGTAGTGAGTGAGTCTTGAGATTCCTTTGAAAGATGTGACTTTTCTTTGTAAGCTGCAAATTCTGGTTAGAAGTGCTTCAGATCTGATTTCATTAGAAACGAGAAGATTTTGTTGTGTCAGAAATCAGGGAGGGCCATACATTTAGCCAATGGGAAGTGGAACACTTTATCTGTATCAATAGCAGGTCCTGCACAAACACTAGAATAGATTCATCTGTAGAGAATTGGTTCTGACTAATTAATTGGATCTCAACGAAAATGTGTCTGATTTGTCTAACATATGACCCTGCAAACAATATCTGACTGCTTTGACTCCCCATAATAAAGAGCTGGTTTGCGACACAATCCCATACTTGGATTCTCTTCAAAGAAGGGAATATTGAGTGTTATTAAATAAGGAATTGGTCATAGCACAATAAATATGTTCAGTGAGTCTCCCTCATAGCCTATTCCAGAGGGAGCTATCAGTATTTACCAAGGTAAATATTCCCTAGAATGGGCCCTTTTCCAATTTATTCTTTACAAGTTGGAACCAAGAATACCACTGTGGATTTCAGCATTGAGGGTGTTTATGGAATCAGCTGAATCAAAGACATTTCCAACACAGGCATGGCAGTCCCCGTGGATGCTCAGATAAACACCATGTCTGTCATCCTGATTTCTTCGTGTATATTTGATATGAACTTGGTGATAGGTCACATTGTGCAGAATCTCTGTCTGCCTTGTTCCTTTGCCCATGGTGGGCCCCTAATGTAGTAGGGAGAGCCAAGGGGAAGCCCCTATAGCTCTTTGCACCCACACTCCTCTATTTCTTAGCAGGCAGCAGATACCAAATGGACAGTCATATGTAGAGAATCCCTATGCTATTTACATTTCTATTTTGACTTTTGTAGACAACAGGTACATCTAATACTCCAGCAGCAGGTCACAAGGATCTCTATCTATAATGACTGGGGTAGTTGAAATGCTGTAGAAAACATTGGAAATGGAGAACACCATCCAGAACTACTTTTTTTTAACATACATTACATGGCCACTTAGCTCGGGACTTGCCATTAGCTACTTTGCGAGACTCTTGGATGATTATTCTCGTTGCCATGTCGTACACACAGAACCTCTGACAAAATCCTGAAGCTGGGCAGGGATGCTGAGAGGGAATTCCTGTCTTTCACTGTACCTGAGGCTCTATTATTGTGTTATACAAAGTATTGCATAGTAGGGGAGAGATGGATTTATTCACAGGAGAAGGCAAATTAATAATTAAGTAGGGTGTCTGCCGTACAGGGAACTGCACATTCTAGATTAACCATATCTAAACCAGAAGACAGGGTATAATTCTTTCTGTGCGTTTTTCTGTTGTTATCTCTGATTCTTTATTAAAGCTATGTCTTCACTTTCCATCTGCTCCCTCCTCCTCCCCTTTCATGAGTGTAGTGCAGTAACTATCAAATTTTCTGTCTAAAAACACCTGGCAGATAAGTTAGTAATCTAGTAACAGTGGAAAATAAGACTGTTACTCTTCACATTTGGAAGGAAGAGTTAGGCCAGATACTATCAGAATCTAGGATGGCAATAGATTTATAATAGTTTAATAAATTTTATGGCAATCTTTATATTGTCTTCCTACTGTCCTCACATCCTAGAAAATTTCTTCACTGGAGTGGAAAAGCAAAGAAATAACCATGTTTTCTTAGAGTTGATTCAAGGTTTCTGAATTTTGCTTCCTCATTGTTTTCAGCTTAAAGGGAACCAAGTATTACATGGAAAATACATGACTTTGTGTGTTACAAATTCTATGTTGTGTGACTTAGCCACATAATGTTATTTTATTAACATTTAACAATTTCTTAGTACAGGTTCCTTTGTAAATTAAGCGATAATCATTTATATTCAAAGTGACTTCTTTCATTCTTTACATACCTAGATTTTTAAAAGGTGGCACTGGAATATAGCAATGCCAAAGTGTTCCATTTATACCCTGATAGTGAGACTTAGGTGTTTCTTTTAAAACTTGATGTTCTTGATACCTTTAGCCATAGTTCCTACAAAGCAGAAGTGATTCCTGGGCTATGAGCACCTGTGTTCTGTTAAAGGCATTATCACTATGTTCTTTGTTGACCTTATTGTCTAAATATTCTTTCCACAGAAAGTTGGTCATCAGAAGGGAGGGTGAAAGGAGCTTTAAAAATACTTTCAGAATTCATCCAGTTTTCACTCTTCCCACAACCCTTACCCTTTTCAAATCTCAGTTGAACTACTGCTTTACAAACCTTCTCTTTTTATCCACTAAAATGTAAATATGATCATGTCAATACTTTTTTAAAAAATCCTTTTAGGGCAGCGCCTGTGGTTCAAAGGAGTAGGGCGCCAACCCCCTATGCCGGAGGTGGCAGGTTCAATCCCAGCCCCAGCCAAAAACTAAAAAAAAAAAAAAACTCCTTTTAATATCTTTCCAAGGTTCTTTGAATAAAGGCCAATATCTTCCATATAAATTTTAATAACTTGTATGATTTTGCTTCTTTCTCCTTCTGAAGTTTAATCTTGCCAATATCCTTTGCATTTAAGCTACATAGACTTTTTTTAGCATTATATTTTCTTTATAGTAACAGTCACATATAAAAGTCACCAGATCATAAATACTTCAAAGGCAACCATCCAATTTTACGAATAAGTTTTGTAAGTATGTACATTCAGATGCATCTTATTGAGTATGATGTCCTTAGTTTCATCTTGTTTGGTGCATGAATGAATCAGGCCCCTTATCACATACTCATCCTCATTGCTCCTTGAAGGGCTCCGTTGGCTTCCTTCTATTTTTTCTCTTCTTGAAAACTACTCTGGTATATTGCTGTACATCTTCATATCTATAAGTGTCCTCAAACGTATATAAATCTAGACATAAGCTCTTCCTTGATGTATATATTTATACATTTAACTTCACAATTTAGGATAATTACCAGCTTTTATTTTATATACAAGGAAGGGCTGAATAGGAAAACTTAAGTCCAACTCCTTGAATTACAAGAGGCCTAACCTGTTTTAACTGCTGAAATCTGGGTTTTCCAACACTAATTGATAGAATACAGGAACTACTCCAGGCATTGAATTTTCACTTCCTGCTACAGTCTAAAATATAGTTTATTATCTATTACTTCTTAAATTAAAAATCTTTTATTGATAAACTGAGATGAGTCTGATCAATGATGTGTAATTTGCAGGACTGTAGTCACACCTGCCTTCCTTCTAGAAGAACATCCTCGTACTCCTCTATCTGCCTATAATTTAGGGTTGACTCCTTCTCTTTCAGACTTTTCCTCTGTGCCACCTCCCACACTTGATTAATACCTGTATGTCCCTCAGGTTTCAGCTCAAAAATCTCCTTCCCAGAAAATCTTTGTTGACCCTCAGACTAAATAATTCTCTTTTATATGGGTTATCTCTAGTCTACTATTTCTTTGTCTTTATTTCCATACTGAAAATAAATATATAAATATGCAGAATGTAAGTTTCATTGGGGTAAGCTGCATATTTATAATTTTTTTTAATCCTTAAGGCCAAGTGTAATTTTATTTTTTTAGTTCTTAGTTTGTGATCAATATATATATATATATATATATTGAATGAATGAATGAGGGAGGCATTATTTTATAGAAAGCAAGAGTCATTATTGAATATTTTTAAGAAAAGACTTGAGTAAAGGTAAGAAGGTAGACATACCACTAGGGAAATATTTCTTTGGAAGTATTTGCTTATTCAAAATCAAAAGTGAAAAAAAAGAAAGTTAAGAAGAGTCAGGTTAATATTTTCTGGAGATATAGCACAAACCTAGGGTCAGTCTTATGTTGATTCTTATGTATATAAAACTTATTGGAGTGGTCTAATAATCTCTGAGATTACAATATCTAAGTGAGAGCTGGAGTCATGGTCAAAATCAATCTCAAAGTGAGTCATGTGCATCCATGGGCCTGTCCTTTAGTTATTTCTTGTGCCTCACAATGTAGAGTGGAAATAGATATTAATTTGCTTCATATCCAGTTGCTTTCTCACTTTATCAGTGAAGCACCATGGTAAGAAGGATTCCTGAATTGTCACTTGCCACACCTCATCTTTCATTTTAGCCAAATAGTAACCAAAGGTGATAATGATGTGCCTGGGTGAATTTCAGAGAATACTTACATCAGCAATGTTAAATAAATGATGAACCTTTGTATGTCTTCACGTAAGTCACATCTGGGGTTGGAGAGAAACTCAAATAACTATTGGAATATGACTAAGTAATTGTGAATTATTTAATCAATGATAGTAACCATAGCTACTATTCCATACTGAAATCAACAAAATATTGGTATGTAGATGTTGATCTAAAAAATTATTGATATTCAGTATAATCACTGAAGACATCAGAAACAGTGTCATCTTTCAGGAAAAACAGTACATATTACTATCTTTGCTCAAGCTTATATCAATGTTCATGCTGTCTGTTATGACAGCCAAAGAAATTTGATCATTTTATTATTCCTCAGAATGTCAACTTTGTCCAATATTCTGATAATATTATACAAATTGAAGTGGTAAGAAGGAAATTGGAAACATAGTAGATGCCTTAGACAAAGCGTTCAAAAACTTATAAGAAAGGTCAAGGGTATGCCACATGTTTGAAAATTTTAGGAGTCTAGTTTTCTGAGCTCATTAGGAAATCCCTTTTAAAGTAAAACACAGGTTCCTCTTCCTTGAAGTCCCGATTAGATTGAAAGAATAGTTGGTGAAGTTATCTTGTTTTTAGAGACAAAGAAGGATATGGTTCTCTAATTTATTTACCAGTGAGTTGATAATGATGCCAGTTTCAGCAATGCCAGGGAAAGAAAAAGCTGTATATCCTATCTGGGCTGGGGTACAAGCAAATTTGCCAATTAAATTAGGTGATGCACAGACTAAACCATGCCTGAACAGTCTGTAGTAGTAGAGATACAGACTGAAGCCTTCTGTGAAACCACAGAGACTCTCAAGTGTTGAAATAAGGTAATGCTGTGTTTTGCTGACAAAAATACTTGTTTAGTAAAGCAGCTTCTATCTTGCAACCGAACTAATGTGGAGACAGAATGCCTGATCATGGAACACTAGGTGAAAATGAAATCTAAGAAGTCCCTTATGAAATATGTTGCTCATTCAATCAGAAACTGGGACATGTGAGCAAGCATTCTAATGGAAATAATATATCATGAATGCACGCTAAAAGGTCTTAGAGGCAAAAGAAAGTTGCATGTAAATATGTCTCACATTCCTATGATATGGTACCTGCTCTAAAAATTGCCTCTCTCTGAACCTAAATATGTCTCAGGTATAGAGTCCTTTGTCCAGTTAACAGAAGGCACAGTTATCCCCATCTGGTCCTGGCATATAAATGAATCCACATGGTATTTGGCACAACTGGATGTATACAGAAAATCTGGTTTTCTGCTTTGTCTAGAACAAGAGATGACCTCAAGCAGGGGTGCTTGCAGACTCATGGAAGGTAGTTAATGAGTTGGTTACATTTCCAGAAACTTGGAAAGAATAACAGAAAGTCTGGTGATAAGGGAGTCTTCCAGAGAGGTTTATAGAGAATAAGCACATTTTGACTATATCTGTATTTGTATAAATTCTACCTGGAGGGTTTCTAGGATGGAGAAGCTTACTGATAGTCAGATTAGAAGCTGACCCATTCTCTAGATACCAGTAAGCCTTCCTTAGCTGACCTCAGGGGACCTTCCCTGATGACAATCACTGGTTGTATCTCATGTTCCAGTACTTAGAATTATCTGGATTGATAGAATCATAGAAAGACCTGTTTAAGTCTCAATTACAGGGAAAAATGCAAAATAACAGCTCCTTACATTGGTGTATCTTTTAAAAAAGGCCAGTTTAAGGTGCCCTTTCCAGATTTCTCAGTCTTCAAAGTTTGGAAACTAAGAGGTGAAAGCATAGTGGCCTTTCCTCATAATGACACCTAATAACGTACTAATATGAGGTTTTCATCTTGTTCCTTGTCTTGGGCTTGATGAATTTGGAGATACTAGTACTTAAGGAAAAAAGATAAAAGAACAGTAGAACTTCTATAAGTTGACCACCCAACCAAAGAAGGAAGAAAGGAAGGAAGAAGGAAGGAAGGATAGGCGGAAAGCCTATAAATAAGCCTTTAAGTGATTCCATTTTGTGAAGGCAAGTTTGAAGTCTTTTGTGAGTTAGAAAGGAAAAAAACCTGGATAGAATTCCATATGTGGCTAAAGGCCTGGTCACGCAGAAGTGATTTAAAGCCTGGCTTTGGGGGGGGGGGCAGGCCTGCAGGCAGGTACCTGTATATCTCAGGAATTTCCAGAGTACTCCCTAAAGATGAATGACTGCCTCTAGATGGTGTGTTAAAGGTCAAGCATTCAAACAGCTTATTCCCCCAGAACCTTGTTTTATGGTTGTTTTTGATTACTTAGCATAAGAGTAACTTTAGATAATGTTAGTTAAGTGGTTATCAGTTAATCTGTAGATCCACAGGTGCCAGGCAGTGAGAGGCCTGGGGCTAAGGTTTAAGACATATGTTTATTGATTAAGTGTATGTACATGTAGTATTGCCTATATAAGCTTTGGTGGAAGAAATAAAGTTGCTGCATGCCGTGAGAGCACTACAGCCTTTCTTATTCACCATACAATTTCATTGCAGGTCTTAATCTTTACAGCGACACACTATACAACTTTCACACAACAAGGAAGGAAAATAGTCAACATACAGAGGTGATCAACATAGGTAACTAGGCCTGCTCTACTGATATGTACATGTGGTGTATGTCCAGGTACAAAAATTAGGTCAACTTACAGAGTTGCCCAATGTTTGGAAGTGGTCTGCTAAGGGGGTTCTACTGTAATCCCTCTATGAAATACAGCCTTGACTCTTTTCACTTACAAGTCGAGATTTCCCACAGAGAATTTTATACTGCTCATGATACTAAATCAGCATGCTTCTGAGTCATTGTGCCAGGCAGGATGCTTGATCCCTACACCCTAGTGTAATTTAGATGACTGCATAGTACAGCATGCAGGACAATGTACGGAATCTGGAGAACCAATTAGGTATAACTCAGTACTCTTGCATTCAATGATAAAAATAAGAGGCAGAAATAGCCTTCTATTCTGAAGTCAGAATCAATAAGGACTTAGAAATTATAGCAATGAAAAGAATAACACAAACAGCTGTTGGCAGTGTTGTCAGAGGGCAGAGGAAGATAGAACGGGTAAGAACATGTGGCTTAGAAAGAAGCAACGTGTTGGTCTTCTCACGGCAAGGGAATGGGGGCCGCAGCAACTCTGTCTGGTGAAGGAGTGGGGGTTCAGCAGCTCTGTCTGGCGAGGCAGTGGGGGCTGCAGCAACTCTGTCTGGTGTTTTATAATTTTGTTCCTTTCTTATTATTCTATGTATATACCATGCCCTGCTATAATATGGTGGTTGATGAGACATTGCAATGTTCATAGATAGGCATTTCTTTATCTAAATGAATTATAGCAATGCTGTCTGGTGAGGAATGTTAAGAATCAAAAGTCCTGGTGTACCTGCAGTTTTTACACCCTCATTTTTTGGCACTGTGCCAAGAGACGTTAATCTTTATAGACTATGATACATGAACCCCATTTTCCTTTGATTTTTGGAAAAGGACTAATAGTAATTAAAAATATGTAAAAGGAAAGAAGGATTGATGCTCTCTGCCATTTGATGCCTCCCCACCGCCGGCTGCAGTCTGGGAAGGCCGAGCACCGCCACAGCCGTGAGCCGAGCTGGCTGGCTGCTCTTCCTCGCCTGCTCTGACAGTTCTGCTTCAGCCCCTCAGTCAACCAGGCCATTGTGAGGTGGTGAGAATGGCTTCCCATTACTGATAGTCCCTGGGTACTTCACTATTTATTTTGGATTTCTTGATTCACCCAAATTCTATGAAAAGCCCCTTTATTAAATTCTGTTCCTGTCAGTCCTTTGAGTGAGCCATTGATTGATGCCAGTCTGGTGGCTGATGCTAAGTCCTTATCATCTCTTCTATATAGTTTAAGTTTCTACAGGCAAGAGATAATTTTCATACAGGGTGGACATAAAATATAATGAGGTTTTAGAAATTTATGTGGCACAATTTAATTAATTCTATGCCCCACACTATTGATTTTAAAATGCCATCTTTTATAATGCTGCACTAAATAGGGTACTCTTTTATCCATATATAGTATTTAGATTTATTTTATACTGAGACACACAAAGTAATAACCTTATAAAAAGAGATACATTTTTAAAGGAGGAATAATTATATGAAAATGTTGCTAAGTTGCTGAGGAAAATTTATCATTACTTAAAAAATAATACCCCAAAGCTTCTAGAAATTACAAATATGACTTTCCCACTTATGAAGTCATGGGCACATTATTCTTTTCCCTTTGTACAATAGCACATCAGAGAAACTTGTTCAGTCTCCCTTGTGACCTTGTGAAGGAGAGTAAACATGTCCCTTTGTCATCTAAAACATTTTATTCATTTGAAAATGGCCACCATGACACTACAGCTATTTTAAGCTTCCCATTGTTTGTTTAAAATAGATTGTGCTGGCAGAGCGTATGTTCTAAAACCGTTTTCTGGGTGTGCTCATTGCTTCATGTCAACTTTCAGAATGGTGATTTCCAACAATGCTAAACATTTTTTTCCCCAAATGGGTCTAGTGAATGATGCTATTTAAGTATGGGGTTCGTAGTCTCTGGGATGTGAGAGCGTTAGGCATTAGTCTGAGGGAGAGACAGTCATACCATGCTCACAGACCATTCCTGTGTCCTGGTATCAGCCAAATTTTATAGAACTGTGAAGAATGGAAGTTAGAGATAAGACCAATTGGTTTGTAGTTCTTGTTAATTTATACGTGAACCTGGCATACACATTATAGGGAGTTAATTGGTATAGATTGTATAAAACAGACACAGCCGGTCAAGGGACAGGTTTCCATGCCCAACATTCTCCTCACTCTATATTGCATAATGACAGTAGAAATAATATCCTTTTAGCACATTTAATTCTGGCACGAATTTGCTCAGTTTTAAACATATCTACTTTATGGCTTCTATGGACTGAATCAAGTTCAAGTTTCATCCTAGCTCTCCCAGATTATTTTCCAATAGTCCTTTCCACATGTCTTCTAGATCTGTTGCTTTCTACACCTACCCTGATGTACCTTAAATGTTTCACCATTTTAAAAAACATAGAAAATGAATTCCTGTTTCAAATTTTGTGCTGATCTGAATTGCTTATGCAGTGTTTGTAAATCAGCCTCTGGTTTGCAGCATGCAAAATTTAAGCCAAACGATCAGAATTGAATGGAATATGTGAGATCTTGACTACAAAAGGGTTTAAATCCCTGCTGAAACCATGATGGACATTGAACAGCACTTCATATATCTGTGCAACATTCTTAACTTCTGCCAATTTCCTTTACCTGCAATATACGTCTAATGCCTATGCCTTGCTGTCTATACAAACTCAGTAAACACCAGTACAGGGACGTCTGAGTCTCCCGGTAAAGTGTTCGTTACCTTCTCTGGTCCCTCAATTATTTCTTCAAGGGCTATGAGCTCAGGTATCTATGTTATTATTCATCTTTTTAAGTTCTAGCAAGTAAACTTCTTCAGGGCAGGACTCAAGTAACATCTGTAGTCTTAGCACATAGAAAATACCTTAGTGCTTTGTCAGTGCTCCAATATTTCAGAGGTAGTTATTTCAAACTGGAACCAGGAATCTAAATATGTATGTGTGTACTTTAAGACAAAAGCAGCAAGATACTGAAATGCACAAAATAAACTTGATTCCAGGTTAAAACTTATTTACATCCTGGTTTCTTCCGTATGTCCTGCCCTGCATCAGATGGCTCTGTAGGAGGAAGTTTTAGTTAAAGAGAGGATCACAGATATTGAGTGTGCCTTGTTTCTGAAATGAATGAAGGAGGAAATCTGGAAGCCTAGTGAGTTCTGCCTCTGCCTTTATTTTTCAGGGTGACCATGGAAAGAATAATTGCAAGAACACAGACAGTAGTGTATGGACACCATCAGCCATGATTATAACTGATAAAATAAAATTTGTGTTGTGTGCTCCCACCTATGTCAAGCATGTAAACTGCCTGAACAGTTATTCAGCAATAAAATGAAGAAATTTCATTTATTAAACATGGTAGGCAGAACATTATCTATTTTTGTATGCTCTACCCAAAATCTTTGTGAGTGATTTTGAGGATTTGATGAACAGTGATGAACCCAGCATGACAGAGAAAGCTGGAATCCATCATTGGCAGAAGCAAAGCCAGTAAATAAGCAAGCTTGTTTATGCTGCAGAACCACGAGGGGCCTAGGAAGTGGATATCAGTTCACTCCCAATGTGGGATAAAGGAATTGGGAATGAACACAGGAAGACTAATGGGAAATGAACACAGGAAGAATAATCTGAACTGTTTAAAAGGCACTTGGACCATTTTTTTGTCCAACATCCCTTCTTTAACTCCATATAGCAAGGTGACTATTCCTCCTCTAGCCAGTTTGGCAGGTAGAGTCTACTCTAAGGAAAATTAAAACTAATAAGCTCTAGCCTTAGACATGTTGAGCAAAGTGAAGGAGATTGAAGGTAGGTGAGGGGATTAAAACAGGGAAAAGGTAAATGTCTTCTTACTAAATACTGAGACTTTCTCCTACTTCACTCACTTAGCTTCAAGAATCTTTAAAAAACAGGCTTATATTATCAATTAGGAGGAAAAGTAAGAACCAAAATTAAAAAAAAAAAACCTTTTAATTTTGATATTCATGGATAATCAAATGAAATAATTTAGTATCTTTCAAATAAGTAAAACCCATTCATATTTTAGACCTTTTCACACTATAGACATTCTGATTGTCAGTTTCATATAGGAATGAACAGTTAACACATTTAAGGAGATCATTTAGATTTAAAGAACAAAGACAAAGAGAGTGTGTGTGTGCGTGTAACAAAACAATTTCCACTCTGAGGAAATATGGCAGTGTAGACAAGAAAACTTCAAAAGCAACAGATACATCATCAATAGTAACTATATAATAATGTAGAGAAACTATTGAACAGAGATTTTTTTTTAAAATGGAATACTCAGAGAATTAAGAACTAGGTATTAAAAATTTGTTGAAGTACAGTTAGAAGAAATACAATACTTTTTGAAGGTTTGTTGGATGAAGTTGAGGATCTGACTTAAAAAGTAGAAGAAAAGGTGACCAAAACCAAGTAAATTAGAAATTTAAACTGAGAATTTCAAGATATAAGAAAAGAAAAAACTGAGGACTAGAAGTAAATATCAAATATATTATCAAACTATTAAACTTTCTCTGAAGAAATGTGACATAAGTAAAAGAGCCAGTCACTGAGGACCCAAAGAATTTAGTAAGAAGTCACCCACACCAAGTCCTATCTCTGTGTAATTTCAGAACTCTAAAAGAGAAGCCCACAAATTCTAAGGGGGATAATATCTATGCCTTATATATAGAGACACCAACATATGATACATATATGCATCTAAGAGAAAAATCAATACCAAATCAAAGGATCAGGAATGAGAATAAACTTTATTGTTTCTCAGTTTAGAATTTTACTCTGAGACAAACTATTCCAGTGTGGTACAGACTGAAGATATTTTCAGGTATGAATTTGGACATTTTAGCTCTTATGTTCATTTTTAAAGAGTTTATTGAGATGCATTCCACAAAAATGAGATAGTACAGAAAGATAATGTTATGTAATTCAACAATTAAAGATTCTTAATACTTAAGATGTTCAAAGGAAAATAATAGGATGGTGGCTGTGTAGTCTAGAAAGTTCCCAGTGGAGACCAGTGCAAAATTTTTAAGACAGTTACAGAGAAAAATGGGAAAAAAATATCTTGTAACTACTTGATCACCTGACCACATTGAGAGGAGATTTTCAGCTCTTTCCCAGAGTTTGTAGAGTGAATAAAGCTAGGCATCAAAATAACAGTAGGAAGATTTGTGGGTTCCTGTGCCAGGGGACCATCCTCAGGGTTTTATTCATATTGACCAATTAGACCTCTCAGCAGATTTATAAACTTGAATAAGGTTACAGTCTTCATTTAAATAATGAAGAAATCCTAGCAAAAAATAAAATAAAATGCAACCATACAACAATGTACAGTTTGTCTATGAATAATATCTAAATAATCATAAAAATGGAAGCTGAAATATTAAACCAAAAATCAGGAAATTGCTAGCATAAAGGTAGGGTAGGGAAAGTTTCTGTGTGAGGGAAGGGCACAAAATGGAAGAAATATAAGATTCTTTCTGATCTTCTATAGCAGGAACTCAAAGGAAAAGGTATAAAATTGTAAACTCAAGATATAGCATCAATTTGTTAAAAAATAGGACCTGCCTTATGGTATGTGGGACCCTAGGATTGGTAAAGACCCAGTTTACATAAATTATTTGATTTAAAATCTGTGACAAAATTCACGGGCCTGTGTCAAATATAGGCATGTGATTTGTAGAAGATGTGGAGAAGAGACACTTGTACATTTGCATTACAGGGTCCTACTCAGGTCTAGGAACTGTGCTGTGTTCCTTGTGGACAAAAATGCCATCCTGGTTACTTCCATATCTACCTACTCAAGAAAAAGATAATGATGCTATTTCTACTCAACGCGTTGTTCTTTAGGACCTATCTGTACTGAAACAATAGATTTTCTCTACAGTTTTCTAATTCCACTCATTTAACATTGGTTACATTACTATCTATGAATATAGGTTTTGAATGACTCTCATTTATTGAATTGACGGTGATCACAAATGGTAAGTTTTGTCTAGAGTATGCAGGAGTATGTGAGTAATAAATAATTTCTTCTTTTGTTAAATTTGCCATTTAAAAATTTTCTGGTAAACACAGAAAAATATCCTCCAACCATGTCGAACTCTTGAACTCTTTAGACCATAAGCCCTGAATTCCTAGGATGTTTTTCCTAGGATCTCCTTTGCTGACCACATCTTTGCATTCTATCACCATGGCTGGCAGGAAGATAAATGAGGGGAGGAGGGATGGCAAAAGAACAGTGGTCCCATTTGTGGAAGGACTTCTGTTTCTTTCTCAGCACAATGGAAGCCAACCCTGAAACTTTTTCTCCATTCACTGGAGAAAAAAGCAGAAATGGATTAGAATGACCAATGGTCCTGTAGAGCAAAAGTTTTGAGAGTCTTTGGAAGAGATGGCATGGCCAGTCCTAGAGGATGACCTGAAAAATGGCATGGAGATAGTGGGTGATGGTGGCAGCAGGGGACATACAGTTTGTATGCCAGTCATTACTGCACCCTGCCTTTGGGGCTGTGAACCTGAGGCACTGGGGTAAGGGGACATGTATACATTTGTTGACATGATCCATTGCACCAGGTCTAGGCTCTAGGCCAAGGGTCAACAGTGGACTCTGGGTGGCTCAAAGTCTGAACTCATTATGTGTCTGATATAAAATGAATCACCCCAAATGAGAAAGTTGACGCCATTTTGACAGTTAATCTTACCCAATCTCAAGAAATAAATACTTTTATTATCCAGTAGTAGCATTTGCTCATTAGACCACTTTTCTAGAACTAGATCCATGCTGGCCTGTTTAAAGGCCATAATGGCCTGAAATGTGGTGGAAAATATGAGAGGAAGCAGTTAAAAAGTTCAAACTCTGAGCTGCTTTATTCTGGGAGTAAGGTTAGAAAGGAGAAAAGGTGAAATCAAGGGATTATTATCCCTTAACAAGCCTTATACTTTATTTTGTAAGTTCTATAGATATATTACTACTAAAAAAGTTTTGGAATGAAAATATGAATGAAGTTTACTTTTAAAGTTTTTTTTCAGCTCCAAAGGACTATAGATCTATAAATTATAGCTGAATACACTGTAAAATGTTAGAAGAAAGATTTGTTGTTTCTAATTTATCTTTACATTTATA
The DNA here is from genome assembly GCA_963575145.1 of Galago senegalensis. Taxonomy (NCBI): domain Eukaryota; kingdom Metazoa; phylum Chordata; class Mammalia; order Primates; family Galagidae; genus Galago; species Galago senegalensis. The sequence continues at coordinate 48,035 of CAUYTI010025994.1, forward strand.
CATGTGAACATATCATTATTGGTCTCTCAGAAGCCTAGGAGTCAATGAACAACAAAATGAGACTTTATCCCAAACAAAGAAAGAAAACAAAGTGGAAAAAGCTCAGTCTTATTGAGGGATGGTGTAAGTTAAGGGCAGCACTGAGCCCAAACTGTGAATCCAAGCTTGCTCATCTGTGGTACCATGTCTTCCAGCCTCGTCTTCCCTTGGGCATCTCTGCTAGCTGTCAATCAAACACCACTAATGAGGACACCAATAACAGCTTAAGAAATACTTCTGTCCCTTGAGTATTTTCATTCTAATAAGAAGTGTCTTCTTAGACTGAACTATTTTTAACTCCAATGAAGTAGTCTAAAAAAGAACTAATTTCAGTGATTGTCATTGGTGATAACAATGATATTTTGAGGCCTTAAAAACTCTTCACCTGCCTTCAAGTTTTGTTCTATAGTTGAGTGCATATTGTGATGCTGACCCACGTTGTACAAGACATTATAAAAAGGGTTATTGTTTTAAGGTGAAAATAATGCTATGGTGAGTAAAACAGGATATTTTCATTTATATTTATTTCTATGCAAGCTATGGTATGGTGCAGCTACAGTTGTGAGAAGTATTTTCATTACTCATATATTATCATTTATTTCAAAGAAGCACACAAGTCCGCCTATGTACAGTTATGATGTTAGACCTCATTGAACAAATCTGGGTAGGAATAGAGAATAATTTATTGGCTGTATCTAATTAAATCTTTAAACATAATTTGTGTATGCACCCTTGCAGAGATACAGTCATAGTAACAGTTCATTAGTTTTTTAACATTAGAGAAAGAATCATTGTTTTTATGTGAATTTCAGGACCCTATTGTGTTCATAAATGCATAGAATCCATGTGCACTGTAAAATGTCCATACTTCCCCAAATTATTTACAGATTCAATGCAATCCCCATCAAAATGCTAATGTCATATTTCATATAGCTAGAAAAAAATTTACAAAAGAAATTTTAAGCAAAAAGAATAAATCCAAAGGCAACACATAACCAGAGTTCCAACTATACTACAAAGCTATATAGTATGATATTGGCACAAAAATGGAGACATGGAGCAATGGAACAAAATGGAGAACCCAGATGTAAAACAACCCACATACAGTCAACTGACCTTTGACAAAGATGACAACAATATGCCCACAGAGGAGAAGAAAGCCACTGAATAAATTAGACAGCCACATGTAGATGCAGGATCCACATCTCTCACTATTTACCAAAATTAATTCACAATGGATAAAATATTTCAATATAAGACATAAAACCATGAAATTTCTAGAAGAAAATATTGGAAACTCTTCTAGATATTGGCCTAGTCAAAGAATTTCTGACTAAAACCCAATGGCAACTACAGCAACAAGAACAATAACAAAAAGGGATTTGATAAATTAAAAGCTGCACTGCTAAGGAATAATGAACAGACAACCTACAGTTGTATAATACACATATGACAGAGGACTAATGACTAGAATCTACACACCTGATAGAGAGCTAATGACTAGACTGTACATATAATAGAGGGCTAATGACCAGACTCTGTACACATGACAGAGGGCTAATGACTAGAATCTACACACCCGATAGAGGGCTAATGGCCAGACTCTGTACACGTGATAGAGCACTAATGGCCAGAATCTATATATCTAATAGAGTGCTAATGACCAGAATCTATACATCTGTAGAGGACTAATGACTAGATTCTGTACACCTGATAGAGGGCTAATGACCAGACTCTGCATATGATAGAGGGCCATGACCAGACTCTGTACACATGATAGAGGGCTAATGACCAGACTCTGTGCATATGATAGGGGGCCATGACCAGACTCTGTACACATGATAGAGGGCTAATGACCAGACTCTGTACACCTGATAGAGGGCTAATGACCAGACTTTGTGCATATGATAGGGGGCCATGACCAGATTCTGTACACATGATAGAGGGCTAATGACCAGAATCTATACATCTGATAGAAGACTAATGATAAGACTCTGTACATATGATAGAGGGCAAATGACTATACACTGTACAAATGATAGAGGGCTAATGATAGACTCTATACATCTAATAGAGTGCTAATGACCAGAATCTATACATCTGTAGAGGGCTAATAACTAGACTCTGTACATCTGATAGAGGGCTAATGACCAGAATCTAAAAGGAACTCAAGCAAATCCTCAAGAAAAAAGAAATATCTTTAAAAGGTAAGAAAAAGCATAAACAAAGCTTTTCAAAAGAAGATATGCAAATAGCCAACAAACATATAAAAACTCAATGTCACTAATCAGGGAAATGCAAATTAAAACCACAATGAGATATCACTTTACCCCAGTTAAAATGGCTTTTATTAAAAAGTCCAAAAACATTTTTGGATGTGGAGAGAAAGGAACACGTACACAGTGTTGGTGGAACTGCAAATTAGTACAATTTCTATGAACATAACTTTCAGATTGCTCAAAGAACTGAAAGTAGACCTACCATTCAATTCACCAGTCCTACTACTAGGTATTTATCTAAAGGAAAAGAAGTAATTTTATCAAGAAGATACCTACACTGGAATGTTTACTGTAGCATAATTCAGAATTGCAAAAATGTGGAATGAACTGAAGTGCCCATCAGTTTATGAGTGGATTATCAAAATGTGGTGCACATATAGCATGACAAGTACTACTGAGGTATTAAAAACGTGATGAATTAATGTCTTTTGCAACAATTTGAATGGAACTGGAGACAATTATCCCACGTGAAGTAACTAAAGAACGGGAAAACAAATACTATATGGTTGCATAATATGCCATGGTGTAGGGAGCTCTAACATATCCTACTTAGCAAAGTATCTTAAGAATGGAAGAAAAAGTATCCCAGGTACTCAGCCCTACTATGAAACTAATTTATAGCTTTCATATCAAAGCTACAACCCAATTATAGCGTAAGAATATGAGGAGAGAGGAAGGGGGGAGGATGGGTGGAGGGAGGGTGATTGGTGGGACCACATCTACAGTGCATCTTACAAGGGTACATGTGAAACGTACTAAATGTAGAATATGAATGTCTTGACACAATAACTAAGAAAATGCCATGAAGGCTATGTTAACCAGTTTGATGAAAATATTCCAAATTGTACACAAAAGGAACACATTATACCCCATGACTGCATTAGTGTACACAGGTATGATTTAATTTAAAAAAAAAAAAAAAACAAGGGCAGTGCCCCCATATGCTGGAGGTAGGGGGTTCAAACCCAGCCCCAGCCAAAAAAAAAAAAAAGTACTATTTGTACTTACATTAAAGTTCTGTTGTTGTTAGAACAGAACTAACTGGTGAGCACACGTGTGCAGAGAGGAAAGTAAAACTCTGCAGAAATCAAGCAGGGTTGAGGTAGGAGGAGATGGGTGAAAAACCTGCTTACTGGGTCCAGTGAACGCTGTCTGGGTGATGGGCACATCTACAGCCCTGACTCTACCATTACAAAAGCAATCCATGTAACCAAAAACATGTGTGTCCTCAGAATGTTTTAAAATTTAAAATGAATATTAAAGTCACCTTATAATCAAAAATAATTTAAGTGTTCTTAAAAAGTGATTTCTACACTATATCACCAATGCTTTCTCTTTTAAAATGCCAAATCGAACTGTTCAGTATATTTCAATGATACACAACTATTGTAATATATGAATTGACATAATGAATTATTATTCATGCCCTTTGGTTTTTGTCCATTTGCAAACATTCTAAGTCCTCCCTGAGAACTCTGTGGATTATTGATTTTGCTTTTGTAACTTTTGTAACTTTTGTTCTCTTTGTCACAGGCAGGCTATCTCATCTCACTTTTCACTCCTTTTGGGATGTTCTCTTCTAGACAGATGCTGTTTTTATTATTATTGTTATTATTATTTGCAACATTGAATACATAATAAATGCTCAATAACTATTTCGTTGAATTAAATGACATTGCTGTATGCTTTTGTAAAGAAATAATGAACTATTTTTTCCTAATCATGACCATGCTTTTTTTTCTATATTTATCTTATGAGTTATTGTAGGAGACACCAACATCCCAGCAAGATGATCTGCAGCTGAGGCGTGGACCTCGGGCCATTCCTCCACAGGAGTTCCTTGTGGGAGGAGCCCGTGCCCTCAGCAAGCAGTCATTGTTAATTACTCCCCTCACCTGTATGATTCCCTTTCAGTAAAAGGCTGGTGCGGAGGTTGCTCGGGGCTACCTGGAAAGTAAGGGCTAGCCCGCCTTCCACAAGCTTGTACTTCTAATCCGCTTCTCGCCTGGTTCCTTCCTGCGCTAACCGAGACCAGGGCCACAGGAGCCCCACGGGTAACAAGTTATTTAACCTGATCTATTTTTAAAAAGTAACTTAAGTACTGAAGGTTAAAATACTGACAATAGAAAGTCAGTTAGTTCTGGCCAGTGTGAGAGTACAACTATTCATTTATATTTAGCTCTTCTCTCTGCGAGTAGCTGAATGTTCTCACGCAAAGTGCTGAATGTTGAGGCATCTCACAATATTCATAAGAGGATTTGAAGCTATCCTTTCACAGTCCACAGGATCAGTTTCTGCATTGTAATTGCTGTAATCCTAAGAACTTCTGGTTCCTAAAAAGCATGAGTCTGAAATCACTGGAGTTGGTAGTTACCATTGATCTTTTCATTTCCTGCAATTGTCGTCATAGGCCTTCCCTCCCTTCAAAGTAGATTTTCTTTTGAATATCTATATTAATGCTTATTTCCCACCCCTTCCTGGTGGTAAGCAACTTCACTTAGAAATTAGAAAACTTAAAGTCAGAGACCAAGTTTGAGATGGTATATTTCATTGCCTCATATTTTAAAGGTCCCTGAAAGTCTCATCTTCAAGCATTCAAGGCAGTGAAGTTTGACTTTATGGTTACCGGAGGCACAGCTCTTTGACGGATTGATTACAAAGTGCTTTTATCAAATCTACATCTGCTGTTTCAATGATACAATGTGGACGTTTTAAGCTTGTATTCAGAACGGAAATTGGAGTTCAGTACATTGCAAATAAGGTCCAGGAACACTAATAACCACATTTATGACTCTGAATAATTTCTAGTTATAGTTCCAGAATAGCAGCCCTGGGAATATTTGTGAAGAAAGCAAAATACAGTTTTACAAGAAGGAATGATGGCATCAACCTTAATTTAAATGACTAATTTAAAACGCTGGTGATATAAAAAGGTCTGTGGAAGGGCAAATTTCATGTTTCCACATGACTCTGCATATCAGCTGGGGGAATTCTCAAACACATTTATAACGAATGCTTCTCTGGTCTTAAACTCTGAACAAAAGAGACTGTTTTCTACTCAGATTTTGTCTGTAGAATCTTTATGTTCCTGAATAACATTGCCCCTGTGTATCCGTTTAACTGAACAGACATGTTTCTTTGGATGCTAAAATACTGGTTGATAAAATCCTATTGGTTCCATTGATGTCCTATAGTAACGAGTGCTTTAGTCTCTTTGATGCTATGAAAAATAACCTGAGACTAGGTAATTTAAAAATTTATTTTTCATCGTTACAAAGGCTAGGAGGTCCAAGAGCAAGGTGCTGGCGTGTCTGTTTGTCTGATAAGGACTCTGCACAATCAAAATGAGAGAAACGCTGCCTTCTCATGTGGTGAAGCTGGATGAGCAGACTGTCCACATGCTGCTGCTCAGAGACTGTTTTAAAAGGCTTAATTCCTGTCCGGAGGGGCAGAGCCCTCATAAAGGCCCCACCGCTTCACACTCTCACAATTGGTAGTACCAGAATGGTGAAGCGGATACATTCAAACCATAGTAATGAATTTTTTTAACTTCTGTTTCCTGAAGCAGTTTTTATTCAATTGACATACAGGATGTTACATGATTATGCTGTAAATACATTTCTTTTGGACAAGAACTATAGAGCTTCATGCCTACTCATGAAAATTACATATCAAGCATTGGAGCAGCCAGAACACTGATGTCTACATTGAAATTCAATCAAACTTTTTCTGTCTGAAATTTGAAAAAGAGATGCAGAGAATAAAGAATAAGAAGCAAAAAGGTACAAGTGGAAAACAGACAAGAATGCTGAGTCCGGAAGTAACTCTGTCACTAAAAGCACCACAGGGTCACCTGGATTCTCAAGCCTCTTAGTATTCTGAACAAACTTTGAAGAGGCTGGCAGCATTTCTAAATCTCTGGAAAGCTTTTAAACTCCAGGGAGGTCAATTTAATTCCATTTCTGGATTCCTGATGAGATCTGATTGATTGGTTTCTCTAATTTTGCATAAGCACAGGAAAAATCATCAAAATTCCTACTTATAGAGAGTTTTCCACAATTTGGAGTATACTGAGGGATTTTGTTTCCTGCTTCCAAAAGAATCAAAGGAGCCTGATATCTAAACAAAACAATTTACCTTCTTTAATAATGGTTTTACTAAAATATAATTTATATACCATCAAGCTCACATTGAAAATATACATATAGTAAAATGGTTTTCAATGTATTCAAATTTGTGCAAACACCACCACAATCGATTTTAGAGCATTTTCAACATCCCCCACCCAGCCTGCCCACTGCTCTCTGAAGTAGTCACCCACTATCTTCTCCATTCCTGCCACTGAAGTGCTTTCTTTGTATATTGGTATTGATTTGCCTGTCTTGGGTGTTTCGTATGAATTTAGGCATAAAATATATGATAATTTGACAATACTTTTGCTGCCTTCTTTTACTTAGTTTAATGTCTTGAAGAGTTATTTATGTTCTGGCTTATATCAGTACTTAATTCTTTTACTAGCGAATACTTTTCATTGTGTGGACGTACCGTGTCTTGTTTGCCCATTAATCAGCTGATAGACTTCTGGGTTGTTTCTGCTTTTTCCCTCTAAGAATGATGTTGCTGTGAATAGTCGTGTACAATTTTTTGTATAGATTTGTGTTTTATTTTTTATTTTTTTATTAAATCATAGTTGTGCACATTAATACTATCATGGGGTACAGTACAGTGTGTTGTTTCCATATACAATCTGAAACATTCTCATCCAATTGGCCAAAATAGCCTTCATGTCATTCTCATAGTCATGTGTTAAGACATTTATATTCCACATTTAGAGAGACTCACATGTACCCCTATAGGATAGATCATAGGCGTGATCCCAACATTACCCCTCCTTTCACCCATCCTCCTCCCTCCCCTCCTCTTCCTCTTCCTTTTCCCCGTTAGATTTGTGTTTTTATTTCTCTTGAGAGTGGGATGGTAACTCTATGATGAAACTTTTAGACTGTCAGACTGTCTACCAAAGCAAATGCATCTTTTTACATTTCCATCCACAGTGTGCCAGGATTCCAGTTTCTCTGCATCCTTGCCCATATCTGTCATCCACAATCTGTTTAACTATAGTTATCTTAGTGAATATGTAATTGTTCTTCTGAGTGGCATTTATTGGCCTTTCCCTAATAGCTAATAATCTATTAATCTGCCTCCATGATGCACATATCTCACATTAGGACACACCTTCAATATTGGGGATCAAATATCAACATGAGGTTTGGAGGAGATAAATACCAAGAACACAGACACATACACGTCCTTTAGCCAGTACCAGGCCATCTTAATGCCTTTGTCTTGGTGGCAAGTTTTGAAGCTGGGAGAACTGACGACAACAGTTTTGTTCTTTTTCAAGAACATTTTGACAGCCCGAGTTGTTTGCATGTCATATGAATTTTGGGAATGTCTTCTCGTTGATTTAGATTTTTATTAATTATTTTAACAGTGTATTGCAATTTTCAGAGTATTAGTTTTGAAATTTTTTATTTAATGTATCCCTAAGCGTTTTACTCTTTTTGCTACTGTTATATGTATAATTATTTTCTTAATTTCATACATGGACTATTTTTTGCAAATATATAGAAACCAATTCAAAAAAAAATCTTTATATGAACCTTTATGCTATAACCTTGCTAATTTTTTTGACTAGTTCTAAAAATTTTTTGGTATATTTCTTCAAAGATTTTACAAAGAAGATCATGTCTTTTGCAAAGATATATAGTTTTACTGCTTTTCAACATGGATATATTTCTCTTTCACGCCCTACTGCCCTTGCTAGGACCTTCAGTATAATGTTGAATGTAAGTGGCAAACTAGAGCAGCATTGTCTTTTCCTGACACAAGGAGAAACCTGCTGTCTTTCACTATTAAGTATGATGCTATCTGTTGGTTTTTGGTGAATGCCCTTAATCAGGTTGAGGAAATCTCCCTATATTCATGGTTTGTTGAGAATTTTCATAATGTAGGTCTGTTGTATTTTGTTAAATGCTATTTCTAGGTCCATCATAATATTCCTTTTTGTCCTTTATTCACTGACATGTTATGGTATATTGATTGATTTTTACATGTTACACCAACCTTACATTCTTGAGATAAATTATATGTGGTTAGGGTGTCTGATGCTTTCATGTTTGGCTAGATGAGCTAGTTTTTAGCTAATAAGTTTTAGATTCATAAGATATGTAATTCTGAAGATTTCTTTTCCTGTGATGTTTTTGTTTTTTTATTCTTCCTCCATTTTTTAAAAAGAATATATGAAGAAATGATCATCTTTAAACGTTAGAGTTCACCATTGAAGTTATCTGAGCTTGAGCTTGTGTATTTCTTTTATGAATAATTTATTTTTTCTAATTACTAATTCAATTATTTCACATAAGTCTATTTAAACTTCTATTTCTTCATGAGGCAGTGTTGGTAGTTTATGTTTTTCTATGATGTCATCACTTTCATTTAAATTATCTATATTTAAATTAACATGTCTATTTTAATATTTATATTGGCATAAAATTGTTCTTAGTATTCACTGACAATACCTTTTGTTTATGTATGGCCAGTAGTAATGCTCTCTCTTTCGTGTTTAATTTTAGTAATTTGATTATTCTTTCTTCTTGGTCAGTCTAATTAATGATTTATAAGTAATTTTAATCTATTCAATAAAACAAGTTTCATATTCATCAATAAGCTCTACCTTTTTCTATTCTGTATTTTATTAATTTCCATTCTAATCATCATTATTTACTGCTGCTTGCTTTGGGTTAAATTTGCTCATTTTATCCTAGTATCTTAAGGTGAAATGTTAGATTATTGATTTGAGATATTTACCCTTTTAAAATGCTAGTGCTTATGGCTACAAATTCTGTCTAAATACTTGCTTTAGCTACATACAATAAGCTTTAGTATTTCTTTAACTTATATCATTTTCTAATTTCGCTTATGATTTCTTTTTTGATTTATTGATTGTTTAAGAGTTTTTTTTGTTTTGTTTATTTTAGACAGACCCTCATTCTGTCCTCCAGGGTAGATTGCCATGGTGTCATAGCTCCCAGCAACCTCAAACTCTTGGGCTCCAGTGATCCTCTTGCCTCAGCCTTCTAAGTAACTGGGACCATAGGGACTCACCACCACACCTGGCTAATTTTTCTATTTTTAGATTTTGCTCAGACTGGTCTCAAACTCCTGAGCTCAAGCAATCCATCCACCTCTACCTCCTGATTATTAGGATTATAAGCATGAATATAGGTGAAACGCCTATATGCCTCTGGCCAAAAAAGCCACTGGAGAGAGCAGTGAAAAGACTTTGTGCAGGCATACTTAAGAAACTGAGGCAAAATCTCATGTAGCCAGGTTAGTTGTGGGCCTAACATGAACAAGGTTTTGGCAGGAATTGCATTTCCAGACTGCATTAAGGAATTAAGGTTGACTTTATAAGGCCTATGAAAAAGCTCTTTGGAACACTGGCCAGATACCCATCAGTAACCTTTCCTGATCTATGGTAAGTGACAAAGGTCGCTTGCTGACAGGTCTGGGAAGGGTAATGCCATACAAGTATCTAATGGCACAGATGAAACTTGGGCTCATGAAAGGCTTTTGAGAAGTCCAGCCTGAGAATTCCTTATAAAAAGCTTCAGCAAAACCCCCGTGACTTAAGGCCTACATGGGAGCAGAGGTTTGCACACAAACTCCTATATGCCCAAGAAGTTTCTCTATGCTTTGCTTAAAGATTCAAAGTAACTGCCTTCAAATGGCAAGGTCAGTAGAACAGACATTCAAATCCTCTCTTTCCCCCGTAGCCTCAGGCTTCATCAGATAAGATCAAAGAAAGTAATAACTGACAACATGTTCTTCATTAAGTTATGTTAAACTGGGTTATGTTAAAAGGATTGTGCTTAAAGGTGTATGTTGGGTGGATTATTAGATTACCAGGGAGGAGCTACTTACAGGGTAGGTGCTCATAAGCTGTTTAAATGGATCAATGAGGTCATTGCTGCATTGTGCTCATGTACAAAATTCCCTATATAAGCCAACTGCAAATAAAGAAGCTCGCCATTTTGCCTGAGTGAGCAGATGGTCACCTTTATTTAAAATACAATTTCAATAAG
>CAUYTI010025995.1:0-14688 GCA_963575145.1 Galago senegalensis
TATCTTTTTTATTAAATCATAGCTGTGTACATTAATGCAATCATGGGGTACAGTGTGGTGTTTTCATATACAATTTGAAATATTTTCATCAAACTGGTTAACATAGCCTTTATGTCATTTTCTTAGTTATCATGTTAAGACATTTATATTCTACTTTGAGAAAGTCACTTGTACCCTTGTAAGATAAACCATAGAGGTGGGATTATATCTTTTTTATTTTTCACATTTGGAAGTAAATTCCCATATTGATAATGACTACCTTATTAAAATCTGCGTAATGATCACAAGATTCTTCAGTTCAAATCATTGAAACTATGGTCCCATGTCTCTATCGAGCACACTTCTCTACCAGTCTGGCTCATGCCCTACCATGTGTACACCCTGGGTTATATTCCTTCTTATGCACTGTTTCATTTTGTACTGTCTTTTAGATTTATTTAAATATTTCCTTCTACATGTATTTCTAGACTAACCAGAAATCAATCCAGCCCCTCTCTGCCTGCCTTTTAGAAAACAAAGGCAATTATTTGACAAGGTCTGAATGATTCACATACTTAGGTAACCAAGTCACAGTAGAAAATCCTATTCATAATACATATTCTGTAAAAAACATATTGTCATGAAGGAGTGTAAGATGTTCTCACCTCCAAACATCCTCATAATAGCTACTAAACAGCAATTTTGAAGACTCTATTGTCATAGGTAGCTCTTTTTGGATCCCACCTTTGTAATTCTAATATGCCATACACACTGATTGAAGAAACTATTATCAAAAGATATTTAATGAAGCGGCAATAAGTTCATGTTACATTAATGTATAAAAACATCAAGTAACGAAATAGCATTCACAGTATATTTATGCTTATGTCTGTATTATCACACTTATGTGTCATATTACGTGAACAAAAATCACTTCCATCCTATTTATATAAAATTCATATACAGTGTAGTATCAATGTGTTTTACCTTGTGTCTGCATACATATATGTGCAAATACATGTGCATGCATGCACATCTCACAAGGTTAGGGGTTTAGATCAAGAGTATTTAGCTGTAATACTCGTTTTAGTCCCATTCTGTCAATTTTTTCTAGAACATGCTCTGTAAATTATTTCAAAAATTGTGCACTATTAAAAAATATCAGAATGACCAGCTTAAGAATGGGATGATTGTCTTTGGTGGTTAAGGCCACATAGCCTGTTCACAAAAAAGATAGAGCAGTAGGGAAGGAAAGGGCATTTTAAATGAGATAGGCAAATCAGCCAGAATAAACCAATCGATGGTCAGTGAAGCAACAGATCAATGAATTAATACATTCTAATTCATATACTTTACATTTTCCAAGTTGAGTTCTATGAAACACTAATCCTACAAAACGTTTCTCAAAAAAAGGGGGTTCCATGATAAAACAAATTGGAAGGATTCTAATCTTCTTTTAAAGTTTATTTTATGAAATTTAACATAAAATTTCTCAAGAATTATGCATAAAATACATTTAACGTTATTTCACTCACATATCCCAAACTTATTTAATCATTAAATAGTATTAATATCCTATGAACTAAACACATGTTCAGGAAGTACAAGATGAAAAATTCTGTTAATATTTAATAGTAGAGGACAATTTGATAAGAATTAAAGGGACAGTTTTGGCTTATTGTGGTAGAAGGTAAAATATTAATTGCAATCAAATAATTTAGAAGGTGCTATTTCTTTTGAGTAATTTTGGACTTACTGAAAATATATGCTATGGTCATATACCTTTACTGGCTAACTGTGGGTTTGGAGGTTTGGGAGCTTAGGGCCAGAGGACATGGGAAATGGAGGTTGTTACATTATTAGCAGAGAAGAATAGCAAGAGAAAACACTTGTTACTGCAAACAGCGCAGCACAAAACCTGGGCATCTGTAATATCACACTTCATATGCAATATTCAACCACACCTCCCATATAAAATTAGGCTGAATTTAATGAAATAGTCATATAAAGGAAAAGCTATATAAAGGTCATATGTAATTTATGGGCTAACATGTTCTCCTGCCTATAGGTGTCTTCAGTCATTTCAACTCTCCTGGCCTTCTTTCCATTTAACAACGTAAGTTAAGCCAGAGATAAATAAGGGAGCAAACATATTATACCACAGGGACATATACCAGTAGGAGCAACAACATCTCCAGGAGCTCTGAAATCACTTCTTGTTTCCTTGAGCAAAGAACTACTCGCTTCATATTTTAAGAGACTACTCTCTGATTCCATCTTAACTGTTATACTAGAACAGTGTTTTGCAAGAGTATGGTCTTTAAACCAGCAGAATCAGCTGCACTCATGAAAGTGTGAGAAGTGTTAACTACTCTGGCTCCACCCTACAACTACAGAACAAGAAACTGTGAGGGGGTGACAAAGTTATCTGTGTTTATCACGCCAAGGAATTCTTATGCCCAAATTTGAGAACCACTGCTACAGAGGATCACAATTGATGTCTGCCTTGGCTATTTCTAATAATAGTATCACCTAGTCCTTGTATCAAATTAGAAATATATATATATAGATAGATAGATAGATAGATAGAGAGAGAGAGAGAGAGAGAGAGAGACAGAACTTCAAGCTGTCACCCTGGGTAGAGTGCTGTGGCATCATAGCTCACAGCAACCTCCAACTCCTGGGCTCAATGATTTTCCTGCCTCCACCTCCCAAGTAACAGGGACTACAGGCACCTGCCACAACACTCAGCTATTTTTATGTATTTATTTATTTTTTTTGGTTGCAGCTGTCATTGTTGTTTGTGGGGGCCTGGGCTGGATTCAAAATTCACCAGCTCAGGTGTATGTGGCTGTTGCCTTAGCCGCTTGAGCCACAGATACTGAGCCAGGAATGAAATCTTTTTTTTTTTTTTTGGCCAAGGCTGGGTTTGAAACCCACCATCTCTGGTATATGGGGTCAGTGCCCTACTCCTTGAGCCACAGGTGCTGCCCTAGAAATATAATTTTAAATGAGCCAAATTTCTTACACATAGTGATTATGTTGTAAAGTGCAAGTGGCCAAAATTTGTACAAGATTTATCTGAACATTGAACTGAAAGTTGCCATAATTAAACTGGGAACATATTTCTCCACGGGCCTAATGCTGCAAAATTGTAGCAAGGGAATGAAGCCATCCTAAAGAAGTCTATTTATACCGTAATTTAATTGTACTGCAGTATTGATGGCATTATCTTGAATTCTGAGAGGAGTGACAATGAGGTTTAAGAGGGATATGGGAAGGTTAGGATAGGAAAGAAGGGGTAAAATAGATAGAAGAGAGAATAGTAATTGTTCTCCCTTTCTTCTGTTTGGTATAGTGATAAGTACAGATAAATTGCAAAGAAAAATCTGTTTTCTTTGACTTCATTATAACTACCTACTGATATCAACATCTTAACTTTTTTTCTTCAGAGAGTCTCACTTTGCCACCCTCAGTAGAGTGCTGTGGTGTCACAGCTCACAGCAACCTCCAACTCTTGGGCTTAAGCAACTGTCTTGCCTCAACTTCCCAAGTAGCTGGGACTACAGGTGCCCGCCACAATGCCTGGCTATTTTTTAAATGCCATTCTCATTGTTGTTTATAAGGCCTGGGCCGGGTTTGAACCCTCCTGCCTCCATGTATGTGGCCAGCGCCCTAACCACTGAGCTATGGGCACTGAGCCAACATCTTAACTTTTATCAAGCCTCATTTTCAATAGAACTTTTTTCTCCCTTCATATTTTCTAGATCACAATACTAAAGTAGAGTATGTATATTCTGCTTCTAAGCTCTGAAACTAGTGAAACAAAAAATGCCTTTGGGTTCAAGGAGGAAACATGAGTTAAGCAATATAAGAAGGAGTAGTTTCATATACTGCTCCAATATAATAGGGAGACTTTGAGCTCTAAAGAATCTACTCTCTTTTATTTCTTCTGACACTCTGCATGACTAATAAATTATACCCCTAGGATTAATTTTCCATATTATCTGCTACTTTTTGAACTCTGCAACTATAAACAGTTTCCCCTATCCCCCAGCCAAAATTCTAATTTGGGCAATACAGCTTATCCTATGTGAATGTTAGACAGAATGCAACTAAAGTTAATTATTTTCCATTTAGGAATATATAACTAAGAAGCCTATTAACTGGCAAGTTCAGACAGCTATTCCTGATTTTCAGGTTATTCTTATTACTTCTTCTAAACCACAGGTTTTTTAGTCTGACTTTTATTATATGATATAATAGATATCAGGTGATATTTCAAGAGCTCCTTGAAAAGGGACACAGACCATCTCTCTAAGTATAAAGCATGGAGATCCTATAAGTTTTGAGAATTGCCAATGATTCTTCACATACTATAATCATGGGAAAACAAGGAGTCTGCAATCATCACAATAGAGCAGCAACCAAGGAAGGGTCTTATGATTATTTAAAGCCAGATTCCAGGGTTTCTCAATACTCAGTAGCCTCAGTACTCAGGTGCCACTTCCAAGCCAAAATAAAGAAGCTTAGGGCCCAGGCATTCGTATTTTCTAAAAATTATCCTAAGTAGTTAAAATGCTCAAGGTTGACAATTATTGCAGGAGCATTACAAACATTCTAGCCTCCAAATCCAGTCGTGCACAACAGCTAATTCCTGCTGGTGAGTTTTCTGAAGGGCCTGAACATTATTTCCATAACTTAGAATATGTAACTTCAGATATCCAGTGATTTACCCTCAAGTCAAACCTACCACCTGCTTTTTTGTTCCTTGATTAAAATTCAGTTCCCCTTTAATCTTTAGCAAACTCATACTATGGGTTTAATCCATATTAGTATTTGATTTGCTTTTAGTCCAAACTTCTTTAAATTAAATGAATTTGGAGAAAATTATTATATTTGAAATATATTCAAGCCACAAAATAATATGTGGCTTCTTTTACTATTTTCTACTCATTTCTGTAATGGTTTGACAAGTGAAAGGCAATTACTCAGGGCAAGTGCATGACGGTAATAGACCCTTCTACCTTATATAATACAAATGCAGAATGAATACCACATGGCTCATTCTCATTACTTCACATGATGTTACAGAGGGGCAGTGAGAGCAGGCTAGTTTGTACAAGGAACAGAGTAGTCAAGAGCATTGTCTATTAAAATTTGTTTACAAGTGGACCAGTTTTCAGTCACCATAGTGACAGAATACAATCTGAAGATGTTTACAAATGGTCATCCCAGCTAGTTTTACTAGATTAAAATATAGCCATTAAATATTCCATAGTGATGATACCCTATACTTGTTTTTAATCATACCTGTAGCTGTGGTCATCTTTCAGAGTGAAATTATGCCCAGTCTCAGAATAGCATGTCAGTTTCAAGAAATTAGCTCAAGTTTCACTGGAGGATAGACTTCAAGGAGTAAATTCATGTTCCTAAACTAGGGACATACTGTCACAGCTTAAATATTTAAGTCCATGCTCTGTAATAGGCCTCACCCGTTTTAAGAAAAAAAGAACTCATTACACAAGCTTAATATAAAATTATGATTGCATAAACAGAAACAACTGAGGTGTTTGAGAAGCACTATATGCTTTACACAAGGCTTAACAATTAAACAAACTAAACCAGTTCTGATGACTGGCGATCCTAACACCATATCAATATTGAAACCTCCTCTTATCCTTCACAAAAATTAATACAGAGGCTGGAAGAGCTACATAGTCACAACTTCAGAAACTTCAGCATCCCTAGCATCTAAGGTTCACCACACAGCACAGCAGATGTTGCCTGTAGCAGCCTGCTCGAGGGAGTGCGGAAGAGATGCAACTGGTGGCTTTTTTATGCCTCAAATAATGACTGGACAGTGGCTATCAACTATCAACTTGTAATCAGACAGCAAAGGCCAAGAGAATCACCAAGACACCAGTCCTGATATTACTAAGATGTTTAATAAATTCCAAAAAAAGGTCAACCTGCAGATTTCTTGATACGTAAAATTAATGTTAACGCTACAGTGAGCTGATTGTTATTTGAGGTGGAATTCATAATTAACTGAAATGCAGCTTCAACATAATGTTTTTTTCCCTAAGTTTATATTCTTCCCATCATTACTAATGTCAGTACTGGTAAAAATTTACCATCTTTACTGACAAATATTTAATAACTAGCTCTCAAAAAGGAAAGAGCCTTAGTAACATTTTCTAATTCCTGTGGTATAAATAGTACCACCACAGTAATTTCAAAATATCAATATGATGTCGCTAAATGTGGAGTTAGGAAGAGATTCACACAATTGGATCTCATGAGTCAATGGTAATCAGCTCAATATTGCCCTAATACTTAATTACATTTCCAGAAAACTATTTGAGTTCATTGTTGTTACTTTCAATTTCATTGTAATAGTGACTGAGTTTCTATAGAGAGGAGTGTAGAGCTCAGAATTACTGAATGTCAAGATATTGGCTAAATTAAATTGGAAGTAATGATCATACTTTATGCAAAACTTGAAGTAGGAACTTAGAAGTTGTCCTCAGTCTCAAGCCAAATGTACTCATTAATTCAATATGTACAATTTCAAAGTGTTTCCTTGGAGAAATGAATGGAATCTAATTTTCTATCATATCAGAGAAAATTTAATACATAGATTTTAAAACAACATTGGTATAATGTTAAATAAGTTGCATGGAAATATTTTTTAGCTCTCATAAATATCCATGATGCTATCTGTAATCTAAAATGAGAAAGGAAGATTCTATAGGCCTTGGATTCAACCAGCCTTGCAATAGGGCAGCTGTCGTAAATGAAACAGAGTAGAAGTTACAATTTAATACGACATACTTTAGTAGCTATTATCTGTGGAAAGTCTTACCTACAACTTCCTTAGCAAAGACTCTGTGGAGAAGAATCCTTACATATTAAAGCAAAGCAAAATTTTAACATTCACGATTTTTTTGTTTATTCACCAAAACAGGTTGTCTACAAACATGAGCAATGAACAACTTGCCTCACTCCTTCAGGACAATATGAATGTATAATTTTCCTGGGATAGATAAGTATAAGCTCTATTACTAAAGTAACTCTTTGGAGAATGGATGTCCTAACAAGAAAATGTTTTCAAATGAAATAATTGGCAGTTCTGAAAGAATTGATTAATCAAAAATGTCTTCTGATTTCTTACTCAGATTTTCCCTTGTAAAATCCCCAGTACTATTGTTCAATTTGATGTCTGGTTTATTCTGAGAATATCTAATTGTTAATGGGATAGTACTGTTAAGTACTATTAAGTATTTGAGAGCATTAGCAGCTCACACTGAACATAAGTTTAATGACATTGTACTCTTATTCTTAATACGGATAGTTAAAATACTACAGAAATAAATCTAGTGTGTTTTAAACTAGTTATTTAGCTGACCATTAATATATTATTCTTTTAAGTAGATTTTATAATCACTATGTATGGGCAAATAAAATCAAATATTTGATATGACAATCTTTTATAGTTGAGATTTGTAATAAAATGTTAAGTATCCCAATGTGAAATTGTTCAGAGAGATCGTTTTTATGCTAGACTTCAAGCATAATTTTCATTTTGTTAAGAAAAAACTATTAGCTGATTTTCTTCTGAAGAAAATATCTAAATGTTCAACAGGTGGTAAAACCTCTAATGATGCAAATTCATAGGTACATTTTCTCAATAATTCATGTACTATTAGGTGCCAGTAAAAGATATAAGATGTAACAGGAGAAGCCAAATAAATACCAAACCACAAAAATATCATAAGAGAAATCAGAGCTAATTAAATTTAAATCTGATTTTAAAAGACTAATAGCACGGGATTATATATGTTACACTGGGATATTTCTAATTACAGAGAAGCATGCTGACCAATAGGAGAGCAAATGCCCATATTTGCTGTATCCAGGCAAGAAAAGACAACTGTAGATACACTGTATCAAAATGCTTTGAAACACTAAGACTTGCGACTTGTATGTTAGAGACGAAAAGGTCTGTTTCAGGTTACTCATTTTGCAAAACACATTTTTCACCCAAGGTATAGGGCTTTTCATGGGTAGTACCCTCATTATTATTGAAGTCATGTATATCAAACAGAATCACTTAAAAGTATTTTCCCTTGAGGAAATGAATTAAGAACATGAGGCTGTGATGCAAGAAACAATAATGGTCAAAGCTCCATACTGCCGAGACTTCTCAAATTATGAACCAAGACAATTGCATAAAATCAATCTAATGAAATGCAAACTTGTATTATAAATCCATATTGTAATCATCTTTATGTCCTCAATTTCTATAAAAGGTCTGCTTAGTACCGTATAGAAAACAAACTCCAGTAGTGGCACTAAAAATATAACTAAATATCTTATGTAAAAATTTATATTCCTTGAGGCATTGATGACACTGTAAAATTTCCCTTATAATTTAACTAGGTATAGACACAATATAAAATTATATATATAAACACACACATACATATACATTACAATATATAACATATGGAGAGAGAGAAGCTATTGCCAATGTGACAAGTTCAGAAGTTTGTTTTTCCTGGCATCACTGTTAGCCCTAAAACATATTTATCCTGAGCACAGCAATTGCCTATACAAAACATTTATTAATAATAGCTGCCCCTTAAGCTTCAGAATTAACAAAACAAAAGCAAACAAGGAAAAAAACAGTAAAACAAAAATTCTGGTTTTGTGAAGGTACAGAAACTAAAATATTCAAACCAAATATTAGTTTATCTTTTGTTTAAGGGCTTCTAAGCCCTTAAAGAAAAGGATATATTCAAAATAGAGATTTTGAAAGTTAAATAATCTGTTAGAACTGTCCCAAACCCTACCTAAATTATTCAGATTTCTAATAAGAGCTTACTTTCACAGATGAAAATATAAAAATTAAATTACCTTATTCTTAATGTGACTCTCAACAGTTGCATCAAGTACAGAATCAAAAGTTACATAAAGGCAGAATGAACATTCTTGAGATATGAGTCAAACTACCCATTTCCCAAACACAGGGACTTAAATGAGTCCAGTTTTAAGTATATAATCTGTAAACTCTTTTCTTCTTTCCCCCATGAAGTGGTAAGTCTAGAAGTAGCACAATAATAGTGTTAAGTTGCAGAATTAATCCCTAACTTTACACTTTTCAAAAACAAATTTTCTGTAACATTTATACTAGTCATCTTTCTACATATTACAGATAATTATAGTCATGAAAGTTACTGTCCAAAAATGTATAAACAAAAGCTATTTAAAAGCAATGTTTGAAACTGCCTAATGTATTTCTCCATGTTATTTTAGGTTAGCTATCTAAAGCCAATTCTATTTTGCTAGGTACAGCATGCTACGGGCATGCTATTTAACAAAACATTCCGTTCTTCCTTTTAAAATCTAAGAAATAAATGTTATTAGTGCATTAAGAAAAAGAAGGTATATATGGTTTTAAATTCAAAACAATAGCTGGTTTCTCACAAATATCCAAGGCACCATTGCTTTGTGACTTATAGCCATCGTTACCAAATGTAAAACATGGCATGGAGACCTAAAATTCTGCAGAAAACCCTGTTCTACCATCCTCTGAACTCTTTGCTGGTATGTAGTTTAGTCAACTACTGTGTTTCTTACTCATTTCTGTTTTCTCTTGTGATATTTCCTGTAGCCTCACTTCAAAAATACAGTTGGAAGGCGACTTCGTGCCTCTGCCCTCCTCAGCATGCAGCAAAGTACATATAGAAATCTGAAGCTATCCTGTTATGATGATACCCGGGTTGGTACATTTCCAAAGGCCAGAGGAGCAAACTCAAGCAGCTGAAACTTCATCCTTAGGGAAAGCTTAACAGCTGCTTCCATTTACAGCTTTAAAGACCTTTCCTGGTTTACAAGGGTTTGCATATGTAGGCCAGACTACCAAACACCAGAAGATTTATTGCAAATGAAATTTAGAAGAGTGTGGGGGTGAGAAGCTCTGTAAAAACCTAAGATTTTCATTTCTGCTGCTTTACTGATTTTCAACTCTTTCTGTTCTGCTCCAGGCATG
Organism: Galago senegalensis; assembly: GCA_963575145.1. Taxonomy (NCBI): domain Eukaryota; kingdom Metazoa; phylum Chordata; class Mammalia; order Primates; family Galagidae; genus Galago; species Galago senegalensis. The sequence goes on from CAUYTI010025995.1 coordinate 10,037, forward strand.
CAAGCCCTCATGCCTACCCCTCTGGCATTTTCCTTCAGCACAGCTGTGAAGGGAGGTGCAACTTGTCAAATTTCTTAACTCTGCTCTTGGCCACCCTCTGAAAACGCATGTTCCCCTCACACCATGGCTCCCTCCCTCAAACTATCGCACTGTTTCTTTTAAATCAATCTGATCATTGATTCGTGTTCATTTTTTTTAAATGCGTTAACATCCTATAATAAAATTGGCTATCCGATGACTAAAATAAAAACAGAAACAGAAACAAACTTGGATTTCTGTTTTTCCTGAGAGCAGCACTCCCTCCTCCCCGGGACGCGCCCTGCGTGGTTCCCCGCCCTCCCCACGCGCGGGGGTGCGGTGACAATCCCTTTCTGCTCCTCGGCTGGGCGCCACAACTTTCCTCAACCCCGTGCAACTTCCGGGACTCAGACCCTGTGGTGTATAACCCTCACGCCAACAAGCAAGACAGCGGGGTCCTACCAGCGCGGCTCTTGATGACGTCGGTGAATTCGTCCCCAGCGGCATCTTTCCGGGTTTCCTCCGGACCCCTTAGATGAGCCATAATCACACGCCACGTGTCCCGGCTTCCCCACGTCCCAAACTTTGGGAGGCAGGTAGATCTGCGCAGTCCGTTTAATGCTCTCCAAAGCAGGTACTTCGCTGGGGATCTGGTGTGTCTGAAAACAGATTTCCCTCCTCCCCGGGCCCTCAGCCAGGGAGACAGGGACGCGGGGGGTGGGGGGAGCTGTAAAACCCAGAAACACGGACACCTTGGCGTGGGTTGGTTGGAAGAAGGCGCCGTCAAAATGCACAGCCCATCCTTAGAGACAAGGAAACAGGTGCTGCTCCCAGCTCCTGCTTCTGAAATAGAGTGGGCGAGGCCTGGAAGGTGAAAGCTGAGGAGGTACCCGGTGGTCAATAACTCCACCAGCAAGTTAGAGGCTCGCTTTTCCACGCTGCGCAGAATCGATGCAAAAACAGGAGCAGTTAGGGAGCCGCTTGCCAAAAGCAGCACATGAGGTCATGAATGATTTAGCATTGCCACTTATAAGACAACTACACTGAGGAGAAGGGTCACTGGCTTCAGCTATCTTGGTCACTTACATGTGTGCCCCCACTTTTCTATCTTGACTTGCGTGCACTGACCACACATGGGTAATATAGGCCAAGGACAATCAATTTTCTTGCGAGATTTCACCAAAGCTACCACTCTTCTTTCAGTGTATATTCACTCTGCCTCCTCCATTCCTTCCTCCCACCACTGAGGCTAGAATTAGATTGGACTATAAACAGCTCATATGACTTTATTTTCTAAAAATTTCAGAAGTGCCTTTCATTTGGTTAGTATCCTTACCCCCCCCCACACACACACACATATAACTCATCCTGCACTTCTTCCTGCAGTACCCTAGTAACCTTAAATCCTATCCCTCTCCTGAAGAAAAATTAACTTTGGAAGAGGAACTTGGCAGGGGACCTAGCAACAGCTAAGGATTTTCTTTTCCTGTTGTCTTCTGCATTTTCATTCAGAGTAGATTTTTAGCCTTTCCAAAAACACTGGTTCTCAACTACCACTAGACATTGAAATCATCTGGGAGCTTCACAAAACACTGAGGCCTGATTTCCACCCCCAGAGACTGATTAATTGTTCTAGACTCTCACCTGTGCCTCAGAATGTCACAAGCATCCAGGTTCATTCAATACACAACCAAGTTTCTAAAACATTGATAAAACAGACTATCTTCAGTTAATCAATGCCTTCATCAAGACAATATCACCAGTAACCCTTCTCCATTCCCATTGTAATGCCGTCCCTTAAAATATAATGTTTGCAGTCCTGTTTTCTATTGCCAAATTGACCTTCACTTAACAATGGATACTTTATTTTGACAAAAAAAAAAAAAAAGTTTGGTCTTGACAGCAGAATTCCCATAGATTATACCTAGGGTAGCTCTCAGGATGGAATCTCAAATCTGTACCTCTCAATTAACTTCATCCTGGGAGTTTATGCCTATTGAAAGCTGTCCTTTTTTGCAGACAGGCCTCTTACGTGTCCCAAGTGTCCACTCTCTTTAAACACATCAGTTCTTTTTTTTCTTTTTTTTTTTTTTGCAGTTCTTGGCCGGGCTGGGTTTGAACCCACCACCAGTATAGGGGGCCAGCGCCCTACTCCTTTGCACCACAGAAGCCGCCCACACATCAGTTCTCTTTTTAACAATTTTGTCAAGTGGGAAATATTTAGAGTTTATAGCATCGCTCCTATTTAAGAGAAAAATAAAAGTATGAAATTTATCCAGAAATTTTAAAAAAGCATAAATTGTGGCATACTACATTTTATATTATTGAGCTACTCAGAACTGTATGATATTGGCACTAGGATAGACAAAATGGCAAAACAGACTCCAGATATAGCCAAAGGGGAGGCAATAAACATGACATTTTAATTTGTTCATTAAAAACTGAATATATAATGTCTTATGTTTTCATAAAGTCACACTCCCCAATTTAAACTATGTAAGAAACCCTCCAGATATATTACAGATTCACATGTACAAAAATGAAACCAAATAAATGATGAATCTATAACAGTTTAAGTTATGTGGCAGTCTTAAACTAAACACTTAATCTCAGATGACTTTAAGGAGAAAACTGACACTTTCAACTACAGAAGAAGAAAAAATTTCTATAAATCCAGAGACACTATAATAAAAGACAATGAACTAAGGAAAAAAACATTTAAAATATCTATCATAAATACTTGATATCTCTATTTTAATAAAGTTTACAAACTTATCTGGAAAAGACAAAAACACAGTAAAAGAAGAATATGTGAACTGAACATAAAAACCATAAAAGAAAATATGCATATAACCAATAATGTTTGGAAAAGGTAGTCAACCTTCTCATAACCAAAAGAGGCAAAAGGAACTAACATTTTCTGCCATCTTCTAGGTAAGAAAATAAGTAAATGAGATAACATTCAGTGCTAGAAAGGACATGAGAAAATAAGCCATTCATATTCTTTACTGGTAAAGTATTTATACAACATTTTAAGAAAGCTGAGAATATCTGAAAATGTATACAGTATTTTTCTTGTCAATTCCTCCATAAGAATTTATCTACATAAAGAAAATCACTAGTATGTAAGAATATCTGTAAGATTGTTTACTGAAGTCTTATTTAAAAGAACACATTTACTTGTGCTGCCTGTGGCTCAAAGGAGTAGGGCACCAGCCCCATATGCCGGAGGTCGTGAGTTCCAGCCCAGCCCTGGCCAAAAACTGGAAAAAAAAAGAGCACATTTACTGAAAACAATCTAAATGTCTTTTAACTGGAAGCTTATTGAAACAATTGTACTATCCCACATAATGGAACTTATCGTGTTTCCCTGAAAATAAGACACTGTCTTATATTTTTTTTCTCAATAAGACACACTAGGGCTTATTTTCAGGAGATATCTTCACTCCACATGGAAATCACTAGGTCTTACTATCGGGGTAGGGCTTATATTTAAAAAATGCATAGAAATCCTGCTAGGGCTTATTTTGGGGGTAGGTCTTATTTTCAGGGAAACATGGTAGTAGCTACTAACAAAATTATGATTTGTACCCTATACGACTTATTACTGAACCAAATTTGGTGCTATATTAAAGGAACAACAAAGTTAGGTATATTGAAGCAAGGAAATGTTCATTGTAACACTTGAAAACCAATCAGTGTCATTCATTACAATAAAAGTTGAAGGATAAAAGCAAGTGTAGAAAAAACATTGGAAAATATTCTCCCCCCGCCCCCCGTCATACACATACACACACAGGAATAAAAGAAAACTTTCTTAATCTGAAAAAAATGTACTTGTAAGTGCAGGGCATGGTGGCTCACACCTGTAATTCCAGCACTGTGGGAGGCTGAGAAGGGAGAATTGCTTGAGCTCAGGAGTTCAAGACTTGCCTGAGTGAGAATGAGACCCTGACTCATGAAAAAAATGGAAAAACCCAGCCGGTCTCTGTGGTGAGCACCTGTAATCCCAGCAGCGTCTGGAGGCTGAGGCAAAGGGATGCCCAGAGCCGGAGTCTGAGGTTGCAGTGAGCTATGACGCCACTGCACTCTGCTCAGGGGCATAGGGTGGGACTCTGTCTCAACAATAACAACAAAAATGTATTCATAAGTAATCTTCAACAAACATTTAATTAATATACTAGTTAATATAATAAGTCAATAAAATGGAATAAAAGTTATAAGGTTTGGAAAGGAAAAAACTATTACTTTTTGCAGACTAAATGTACATAAAAAATCCAAAGAATCTTTCATGAAATATTAGAATTAATTGGATTTAACAAGGTTTCTGGGCTCGGCGCCTATAGCTCAACCGGCTAAGGCGCCAGCCACGTACACCTGAGGTGGCAGGTTTGAATCCCCAGCCCGGACCCGCCAAACAACAATGACGGCTGCAACCAAAAAATAGCCAGGCGTTGTGGTGGGCGCCTGTGGTCCCAGCTACTTGGGAGGCGGAGGCAGGAGACTCGCTTGAGCCCAGGAGCTGGAGGTTGCTGTGAGCTGTAATGCCACAGCACTCTACCCAGGGGGACAGCTTGAGGCTCTGTCTCAAAAAAAATAAAAAAATAAAAAAACAAGACTTCTGAACACCATGT
>CAUYTI010025997.1:0-45060 GCA_963575145.1 Galago senegalensis
TTTTTTTTTAATTGAATGTTAACTATGTACATTGATACTCTTCTGGGGTACAGTATGGGGTTTTCACATGCATTCTGAAATACTTCTCTTAACTCACTATGCCATCTGGAATTGAATCGGGACTCAAAACGTAATACCAAGTGGATTAACAAATAACCTGAGATGAGTAATTTAACGGCCAGGGGCCTATATCCCCCCCCCCGCCCACCCGCCATACAATGAGAAGGATTGAACTAAAACATTCTAGAATCTCTGCTACTTCTCTGACATGAAGAATGTATGAATCCTCTCTAATACAAATGATAACCCAGGTAACCTCAATTAGAGAAATCAAATTTAAAACTGTTTGAGTGAGACAAAGTAAATAAGGAAGAAAGAGTGGGGATTCACATTATCATAGGAATTGAAGAATTAAGTGGGTATTCTCTAAGGTTTTATAGTTCCAATCAAATCAATCAATGAGCACCTATCAGCATATGGCCCCAGATGAGGTACCATGTAGATAATTAGAAACAGAATCCCAAACTCTAAGAAGTTTCCCAGCTAGTGTTGATTAATTATGTGTTTATTGCATGCTTACTGTGTGCCCAGCACTGTGCTGGATTCTGGGAAATACCAAAGCACACAACAAGACCCCTCCTTAAAGCCTCTCCAGAGCAGTGGGGACTGCGGGCATTCACAAATAGTCAGAAACCAACAAAAATCACTACCACAGTTTTCCACACCTCGCACATTGTCTCAGATGTCTCACATGATCCCCCAAAAGAGGGATCTCAAAGGGCTGGGACAGTTCTGGGGAACACATCACCACTAGAAGGAAATGGGCCGGCCTGCCGAGGCATAGGCTGTACTTGCCCGTGAAGAGGATTTTCGGAAACAGTTACAACATTTATTTTCCTGGACACATTCTAAACTTCTAGCTGTTTCCTCCTTTCACAAAATAGAGCCCAGTGACTTTTACACACAAAATGGAGGCATCTGCCTACATTTACAGTGACATGAAAGCAACATTTTAACTTTCCATTCTCAATTGTTTAATAGAGATATAATAATCTGGAAATAAAATTAAAGTTTTGTTTTTTATGTTTAAAAACTTCTGGAGAGTTAGGGCCACCTATGAGGTACGGTACCCTATGATACCCTTAAAATAGTAATCTCAAAGTCAAGACCAAGAGCCTAGGTATAAAGAAAATTTAATCCTATATAAAACACATTTCTAAATTATAGTTGTATAAAACATGTAGGTGATCCAGATAAAAAAGTTTAGCTATTAATTAGAATGTCTAATCAAGTTCTTTAAGTATAAGAAACACATAGTTATTTTATTTTATTTTATTATTAAATCATAGCTGTGTACATTAATACTGTCATGGGGTAAAGTGTGCTGTTTTTATAAAAACACATAGTTATTTTAACCAAATTAGATCATCCATTCAAAAATATAATCAGTCCCTTTGATGATGGAACACCTCTATGTTTTCAAATATGTTTATTCTGGGCAATTTATAACTTCCTGTCTTCAAAAACTATCCAATAGAAACTCATTTTAATGACCCAGATCCATTTTTTGACTATCAGATTCCTCTTATGAATCGCATTTCAACAAGAGAATTTTTAGTAAATCAGAAACACAAAACATTAAACATTACCAAGGCTGTTAAAGGAGAAAAATTAGGGAACCCACACTAGTGACAATTACAAGTCACTGAAGAACATCACAGGATTCATAGGGTAAAATCAACAGAGGTATTCCCATCACAAAAGAAAATCCTTAAAAAAGATATTTTAACCATCAATTCATAGCATCACTCCCTTTCTAGCACTGACCTGTTTTATTTCCATAAAATGAATCCCATGACACTAAATGCCCACAGAAAGTTGGGTTCAGCTGCAAGTAAATTCAATTCTCACTCTAGTAATAAAAATAAAATAGTTCCTTAATTTTTACTTTATACATTATCTAATATAGGCTTCTTGTTGATAAGATAGCCATAGCCTATACTTTTATATCCATTTTGTGGATTAGGAATCAAAAACCAACATGAACTAAACTAACAGGTCTTCTGCTTCCTGATCCAGGGATCAGACCTCCCCAAGATCACCGTAGGTTCAGCCCTGGCCAAAACAGCTGGCAATTCTTGTAACAGCCCTCAACTATTTTAACCATCCTCACAACTAAAATGGCTTAAAACATGTTTAATCTTTGCCAAGTCACATGACTATTCTGGTCCACAATTTCCTTAATCTTTATAGCACAGCACATGCACATTTAATTAGACATGCTATAAAAGTCCCTTTTAACTCTAATGTTTAATGGGCAGATTAGCAGTGCAGCTCAGAGACCACCAACTCTAACAACAGCAAACCAACCACAATAAGTTTATTTGGTTACCATACATGGAAAATGCACAAATTGCATATGTTTTTATTTTAATCAACACAATATTAAAATTAGACATATTTTACAGTCTACCAGGTGATGTGCATCTCCACTTCATGGGTAATTTTGAAGAATCATCCATTACTATAAGGAACAAAGCATATTCACTCTCGTGGCTCTGCTACTGACCAGCAGTGGGACCTTTAAAAGTCTGTTTGGTTCACTGGGCCTCAAAGATCTCAAAGATGAGATTTCCTCATCTTTGCTATTAGGGGATAGGAACCTAAGGTATGCTTCCTGCTCATAAAATTATATCTTTTTTTTTTTTTTTGAGACAGAGCCTCAAGCTGTCCCCCTGGGTAGAGTGCCATGGCATCACAGCTCACAGCAACCTGGGCTCAAGTGAGTCTCCTGCCTCCGCCTTCCAAGTAGCTGGAACCACAGGCGCCCACCACAATGCCTGGCTATTTTTTTTTTTTTGGTTGCAGCCATCATTGTTGTTTGGCAGGCCTGGGCTGGATTCTAACCCACCACCTTAGGTGTATGTGGCTGGCACCTTAGCCACTTGAGCCACAGGCGCCGAGCCTATATTTATGTCTTTATGGTAAAACCTAATCTACTGATTCTGTTGCTAACAAGATTATTGGCTGTTGACAGTAAGATGAATATGAGCTCACAAGAACTATCCCAAAGAGTTATGGTCAACATCAACTGAGCTCTCATAATTTGTCAGGTACTCTGCTAAGACCTCACACACATAACAACATTTAGTACAAAAACCCTAAGAGTTATTACCATTGTCTCTATCTTAGATATCATTCATGCCAAAGTCCAGTTTGCGTGTGTCCTAAGGATTATAGGTACACTGAGACTACTTTTATTTCACCAAACGCTTCTTCTTTGAATTGGCCACGTTATATGTTAATGGACCAAGACAGATAAAACCAATTCCTGCTCTGAAGGAGTTCACATGCTGGTAGAAAGGGTACAGAAACTGTCAAAGAAAGCTGGCTGGGTTAGGTACTCCAGCAAAGGTAGGAGCAAAGTGGTAAAGAGCTTTGAAAAGGAGGCAAGTCAGGAGCAAAGCGTTAAGGAGCTTTAAAAAGAAAGCAAGTCAATGAGAAGAGGATGGAGAAGACTTCACAGAGACATTTGGGTACAGATGTGAAATGTAACTTCAATAGCAACAAACAATGAAATGATGGAGTATTTCAGATAGTGAGAATAGCATGAGTAAGGATTTGGTATTGTTAGAGAATTATAAGCAAATTGGTATTGCCAGAGTTTAGAGTATGGAAGGGGAAAGGAGAATAAAGATGGAAATGCGGGTTCAACTTGACCGAATGACTATATGTCGAACATTTACTATATGCTTGTCACTCTTCTAGACTCTTGGGATATCAGGAAATTTAATAAAATAAAATTCTGACCACATAAAGTTTTCTTCCTAAGAGGATCTCAGTGTCAGAAAATGGAATTTTGACTTTATTCTCTACATACTAGTTTTCTTCTACATGTGGTGATGGCAGTTCTGTCTTCCTTCCAGATCATGAATTCCACGAGGTCAGTTTAATGCTTTGCCAAGTCTCCTGTATGAGTAACATATATAGCCTGCTTCTTGAGTGGAAGATGGGAGTTTGAAGATGATTGTAAGTTCAGATAAAAGATGCAGAACTTTCTAAGATTAGATGCATAGTACCATTCCCATAAGACTGGACCTCAGCTCTCATATTTTCTCCAAAGAAGTAAATAGCTTAAAACATCCAGATGATTTCAAACACTTCATCTGATTCTTTTTTTTTTTTTTTCTGCCAAACACTGACACATGATCGTATTGAATGGTCTCTCCTTGGTCTAGTTTGTAAGACTCAAAGTGTCTAAAATAAAGACTCTGTGGCCATCTTGGACTCCTGTTCCCAGCAGAGAGATATCAGAATATTAGAACCCAGGCAGCACTCTCTGTACCAGGCACAAATAAACTTGGGTCAGGACCCTGCAGCCGAGAATGATTCTGGGCTGTCACATTTTATCAGGTAGCTAAGAGAGAGCTGGTGATGAAACTCTTCATGGAGTAATTCTAAATATGGCAGAATAAGAGCACTTGGCATTGACCTGAGTACGAACTGAGCCCAAATTTGATACTCAGTCTAGAGCTTCAAGGGAATAAAGCATAAACCAGGTTGGATTAAACTAAAATTATGATGATAGTGAACACTCAAATGAGCCTGTTAGATGGCTTTAGTAATGGAATGGAGTCCCTGAGCTCCCCAGGCCCTCCAAGTTCTATTTGGGAAGAGGAGGGGGAGGTAACCTGAAGCCTGCTACTACCATGCCAATAAGCCAATTAAGGAGACTAAGAGCACACATGTCACCAGCTGCCTAAAGCACTCTCTACCTAACAACATGTACCTCTCCCAGTGATACACAGAACCATGGCAAGGACCTGAAATCATCCCTGAGATCTAAGCCTTTTTAAGAGTCTGCAAAAAAGTGGTGGAAGCAATTTTTTATATCTGTTTCCTGCTGATCAGACAAAAGCTCCATGTCATTGAAGGGTCAATCTCTAGTGTTCCTGCATGCTTTGAGAGTGAAAGCAGGCAGGACATGGTGGCTCACATCTGTAATCCCAGCACTTTGGAAAGCTGAGGTAGGGGGATTGCACTGCCCAGGAATTTAAGACCAGCCTGAGAAACATAGCAAGATCCCAACTCTAAAAGAAATTTAAAATTAGTTAGATATGGTGGTACACACCTGTAGTCCCAGCTATTCCTCAGGGGAATGAAGCAGGAGGATCACTTGAGCCCACTACTTCCAACCTCCCACCCCCCTGGCCCCAAAACACACCACTGTCAGAGCACCATTGCACATCTGCCCTCCTGGTCTTTTAATTTTCATGAAATGAAAAGTGGGCCTTCCTCCAAAGGCCCTGAAAGCATTTTCCTTATACCTTGCTAGAATATTCCCACTGAAAACCAATAAATAAATGAATTCACATTGATGTGCTAACAGGGAAGAACTAGGCAGCCAGTTTCTAAGCAATAGTTATAATTTAACTATGAATTCTGGAGACAGGGACCCTAGAGGTGGAAATTTCAAACATGTAAGTAGAATAGACATTTCAGCAGAGCCAGAAACATATAATTTCCTTCAAATGATACCAGGAGACCACCAGCTACAACAACTTTAAAATCTACCCGACCTACTGTGCAAACATAAAGAATCATCCTGTTTAGTGAATACTAGAGGTACATGACTGACAACTCTGTAACAACCTCTCTAATAATCTTCTGAATTCATCCACTCAACTGATCACTTATTTGTTCAGCAAATAATTATTAATATTCTTGTCGAGACCTAGTAATACACTAGGTGCTGTAAGGTGCACAGTATTGAATAAGGAAGTTACAAAATCCTTTAAGGAGACAGGATAGTTCCATAAATGTCTAATAAAAGGATGACAGGCATGTGCTGAAACCAGAGATGGCACATAGAACACTGGAGCTTGGTATACAAAGACTGAGTTTTAGTGCTCACCTTTTTTCTCTCTGTCTAACCTTGAGCAAGTCTCTTAACCTCTTGAAGCTGTAGTTGTATCATTTCCAAGATGATTAGTACCTACTTTGCAAAACTTTTACGGATCACTAACAAAGTGTATATGTATGTGTATTTACATAAGTAGCTTATCACTAGAAAAATATTTGAATATATAAATGCTAATTTTCATGTACTATTATTAAGAGAAATAGCAACAAAATTCTATGGGAATTCAAGATCAGAGGAGACTGATCCAGTCCAGGAGTCTTTTCTGGACCTAGTGAAGAGATGTCTGCAAGATACAAAGGCAGAGATGGGGAAGGAGAAGAAGACTCTTCCAGGAAAAGGGAAGTTTGTTGCAGAGGCATGATAGTAAAATCAACCACACATGTTTAGAGAACAGCAATCTGTGTAATCCAGACCATATCTGTGTTACTTCTCTTGTACAATAAAGTCTGAGCATTTGCCACTGTGTACTTACATTGGCAGCACTATACAAACAACTAGATAAGGTCTTATAACTTTGCATATCAGTGTCTAACAGTTGTATTCATGTTGATGTGTGGTGGTGTCTTGCTGAGTGGCATTCATTATTGTCATCACATGTTTTTGTGTGCCGTCATGAGCATGCTGGAGCTTGAATTGGAGCAACAAATAAACATTTGTAAATTTCTTTTAAATTTGGCTAGAGTGGAAGTGAAATCAGGGGCATGTTAATCCAAGCTTATGGGAACAATCCTGTGAAGAAAACAGCAGTGTACAAATGAATTAAATGTTTTTCTGAGGGGAAAGAAGGCACCACTGATGAAGAGAGGTCAGGGTGGCAAATATTGAGCAGAACTGATGAAAACATTGCAAAAATTCATCAAAGTATGTATCACAACCATTGGTTGACTATGAGAAGCATAGCAGACCAAGTAAACATTGATAGTGAAACAGGAAAATATTAACTGAAAATGTTGTTCAACAACTCATGGCTCTTGAATCAGGACAATGCACCAACTCACACGGCACTGTCTATGAGGGAATTTTTAGCCAGTAAATAAATAATTGTACTGAAACATCCTCTCTACTCACCTGATTTTGCCACCAATGACTTTTTCTTTACCCAAAGATAAAGGAAATATTGAGAGAAAGACATTTTGATGACATGCAAGACATGAAGGGTAATATGATGACAGCTCTTTACAGAAAGAGTCCCAAAAGTGCTTAGAAGGGTGGACTAGGTGCTGGCATCTGTGCGTAGCTTCCCAAGAGGAATTCTTCTAAGGTGACTGTAGTGATATTCAGCAGTGAGGTATGTAGCACTTTCTCTAGGGTGGGTTCATAACCTTAATTGTCAGATCTCATATTTTCAGCAGCTGGAAGTATCTGACACCTATTATGCACTTAATAAAATATTACCTTCATTGAATGAATAAATGAATGAATGAAATGCTGTATGCTTCACAAAGCAAGAGAGAAGACATTGCTGGAGGAGAGCTGGGAGGCAGGCTGGAAATGGAAGAACCGTGAATGCTATTCTTCTGATCTTCTTCCAGGAGACAAATATATCTCTAGTAATGAGGTATCTTAATTGCATGCCATGTTCCCAATAAAATCTCTATTAAATCCCAGGTCATGTCCTGACATCTTAACCTGAACTATTGGAATCCTACCAGTCTTCCTTCCATGACCGTGAGCTATGTTGAACTGATTGGCAAGGTCTGACCTGAAATCTTTAAGGGGCTTCAAATGAGCTCGACAAGTTCACTCACTTTTGTGAGTATCAGTCATAGTCAGACACCTAAAAAATATTCCAGTACTAACTCTTCTCCACATGAACCTAAAAAGAGAATGTGCTTTGGGTCATGAAGACAAAACAGGGAAAGGATCAAGCCCTTCCACAGATGCTCGAGCTCATGATGCTCAGAGAGGCAGAGAAACCCTCCTTAGGGACCAGACTGATGCCTGCACAGACAGGTGCTGTGCTCACCAGCTCCCCCACATACCCAGTGCCCTATTGTCTACAGTGAAGTGGGGTTTCCAGCGACACTGTGAGGCAGAGGGAAGATCACAGGCCTTCCTTAGAATCACACAGGTACAGATGTTTGACTGGGCACGTGACTTAACCCATCTGAGCTAATTTGCTCATCTAAAAGTGGGGATAATAGAGAGACCTTTGGCTCTCCACAAAGCCCTGACATACAGCAAGAGCATATTTAATGTTAAATCCTCCCTATTATTTGGGTTTGGCACCTGTAGCTCAGTGGCTAGAGTGGCCACTACTCGCACCAAGGCTGGCAGGTTCAAACTGGGCCCAAGCCAGCTAAACAATGACAACTGTAACAAAAAAATATTTGGGTATTGTGGCAGGTACCTGTAGTCCCAGCTACTTGGGAGGCTAAACAAGAAAATCGCTTAAGTCCAAGAGTTGGAGGTTGCTGTGAGCTGTGACACCATGGCACTCTACCAAGGGTAACAAAGTGAGACTCTGTCTCTTAAAAAATAAATTCCTTCGATGATTTGGAAAGAGGGTGGCCATAGAGTTGGGGTTTTCCCCAATCACTTCCCTGTCTATATCTGAGAGAAAGAAAGGTTTTGTGTCCGTTCAAATAGAGAAATGCAAATCTCAATGAAGAAAATGTAAGTGTACAGTGGGAAAAGATCACATGGGAAAGAAAACGCTTCAGGTTCTAGGAGAAAAACTATCAAAACTGAATGGTGTTAGGAGAAATGGCTAAAAGGCAAAGGGAAAGAGAGCAAACAAACAATCAAAATGCCAAATAAGAAAGACTGTTTTCACACGGGTCTACTGAAGAGATGCTCTTGCAGTCAGCAAGGCCCAGCACACTGACAAGGAAAGTGACCAAGTCTGGAAGAAGAGAGACAAAGGCAGAATCCCAAGAAAAGTGATGTGCTGGGCCTGCAGGAAGGGAAGGGGTCCAGGGAGCAAACATGAGCCTTGAGCTCATGAAGAAGCAGAGAGAGCAGCTGAGGCTGAAGACGCAGCACAGCAGCACTGCTCCACAGGAGCGAGGTGGGACGGACAGGACAGAGCTGGGAAGCTGCAGGGTGCCCTGACTCCAGGTGGACAGCCTGGTCAAGAACACTCAGTCTCTATAAGGACCAAGGTAAGGAAAATACACAGGGAAGGCAGAAAAGGTCTAATGCCAAAGTGAAGTTCCCAGGGAGTAGAGCAGGAGACCTGACAGGTGGTCATCTTAACCGTATCTTACAAGTGCGTCACTGAGACTTAGACAAGGGAGTGTGCTCAGCGCCACCTGCCCAGAGGTATTAGAGAGAAGGAATTGGATCTGGATCTCTCTTACTTTAAAACATGAACTCATCCACCATATCCCACACCAATTTTAGGAACCCTAAAATCAAATGTTTTGATGGTTGAAAGGAGTCCACTTTGGGAGCACAGGGCAAGCATTGAGAATGGAAGAAATACACTGAAGTCTATCAATGGTTGTCTTTACAGTCACAACTCACCCAGTGATTCCAGTTTAGGATCCTTGCAAAATTCAGAATGCCACCTTCACATTCCAAGTCCCAGACACTCCAGGAAAAGCCTATCTCCCAAGACTCAGTTGTCTTTTTCTCTTTTTTCTTACAAATCTTTTCCAAAAAGAGAATGAGTCATTGAAGGACATGAACCCTAGGGTGGATTTTTGGCAGTGGTCAGGAAGAGGATAGGGTAAGGAATTGCCTTTACACTGCCTTCTATGAAGGCCAATTTGGGAACCCCAAAGTCAACATGTTATTCTCAATTCCATTCTTGAATACTTGAGTCATCCTGACCAGGGCACTTGATTCCACAGGTCCCTCCAGCCAACACCCTGGCTATCAGCATGTCTCTGTTTTTACCCCAGGCCTACCTACCTTGAAGGGTCACAGTGACCCTTGAAGAGACAGTGTCCTTCAAGTGTGTCAGCAATTCAGAAACTGACAGCTTCTAAAATAGCTGGTGTGTTGTTGGGTGTCCTCTGCCTTCTGAAGGAGTCGTAATGTCACCAAGACAGCAGGATTTCCCTGCCAAAGTTCCTTCTACCCTCCTCCCCATACACGCTGCACTGTCTCTCCCCTCTCAGCATAGGAAGACTTTGAGCCCTGGGGCCATGGCATTTAAGCACTGTCAGAGTTCCCACTTCAATTCCCGTAGTGGTGCCAGTACAGCATCTGTCATGATGACCCAGCCTGAACTGTATTTAGAAGCTTTGAACATGGCACCATGTTCCAGCCCATCTCGGAGTGACAGGAGATTTCCTGAGCACCTGGGCTTGCGATTCAAGCACTCCTCCTCTCTGGGAATGGGGGCCAAAATGACTTTCCCCTGATGGTCTGTTTCCTTCTCGGGATGGTGCCCTCTGTCAGACCTCTCTTCTCGGAGAGTTGCTCTCCACCACTGTTATTACATAATGTTAGTTTAAAAATCCATACTTTTCGGGGGGCACCTGTAGCACAAAGGAGTAGGGTAGCAGCCCCATATACCGGAGGTGGGGTTCAAACTTGACCCTGGCCAAAAACTGCAAAAAATAAAAACAAAAACAAAATCCATACTTTTCTAATGCTTTTAATACATGGCGGGAGAAAGAGAGAATAATGGGAAAATCAATCCCCAAATGAGTTTAGCACTCTGTTTACAGACTATTCTCACAAAGATAAATTTCTCTGGAAAAAGATTCCAAGAGTGCTCAGAACCTACCAGATACTGTGGGAGAACAGAGAACACCTGTCTGTGACTCAGTTTAGTAGTTTAGTGGGTCAGGGTGTAATAATTCTCTCCATCTTCTTGGAAGCATCTATCTATGTTAGCCTATTAGAGTCTCCCCAGATTATAAGTTAATTCTGGTCAGTAGTTAAAAACTTAAGTCCCACTTATTTACATGTCAATGTTAATGTCTACCTAGACAGCCAGACAGATAGTCACCCAAACACTAATCAGGTGGGCTGTGAGGCATGAGAGTTCCTGCACACAGAGTGAGTCTTAGTCCCTTGGGGGATAGATCAGAGGAGGGAAAAAAGGCTTTTTCCTAACTGAATCCCAACTCTCTGCCCTGGTGTCCCTGACCAGAGTCCCATGGAGACACCCTGTCATTTAAAAGGCATCAATGTTTGGCCTCTCCCCATTCCTGGGCAAGGACCCAACACTCAGAGAATGTGCTTTTAGGATCATGGCATCTAATCCATTCAAGGATTATTCTCCCCCCTACTGCTTACATGGGTGTGTTAATCATCACCTCTCTTTGTTCTGTAATAAATTCAACCCTGGCTAATTCCAAGCTTCTATGCATCACTGGAATTTAAAGATGGCATTTTGACAGGTCAGATATTTAGAGTCAATGGACCACCAACCAGTCAAAAATCTTAAGTAGTTTTGGGAACATGTGGAAGTAATTTTTTCCAAGAATTCACAAGTCTGGAGGATGAGATCTTATTGATGGCATATGAGCTGTTGTATATATTAAAGTATTACTTTATAGTCCATAGTCTACATGTAATCAAAATTAATTTAACAGTGAAGGCACATTTTCTTCCTTATACCAAGTATTATACTAATGTTACTGGATGCAAACTATACTGGAGTATACTATACAGCATCTTAAAAAAAAGACTATAAAATTATAAGTGAATATGCAATGAGTATATATTTAAAATATAAATTTTATAGGCTAGGAAATGGCATATAAACCAGACTTTTTTATGACACTAGCTACACACCTACATTTTAACTGTAATCATTTCAAATGAATTTATAAAGAAAAATGTAGTCCATAAAGTATTAGTTCCTAATTTTTTTAAAAAAGAAATTATTAACTCTAAAGTCAAAGGATAGGCTTTGGGGGTTCATAAGTCACCTATAGTTCTAAGTTAAATTTATGAATCTTGTATTCTTCTGGGAAGAGGATGCATGTGATTTAAGGGGTTCTCTAAGGACTACAGGACTTTGAAAAGCCAAGGACTACACTGGTTTGACAGGTTTATTTGAAGTGGGACAAATGTCCACCTTCCTAGGCTGTCTTCAGCCAAATATTTACAACAGGAAAAATATTCAAAACAAAACAACACAGGTTACTAGTAATGCATCTGAATAAAAATATATTCGTGTCCCTTAGAAAGAAGAAGGGCTGTGTTTCTATGCGTGGTAGTGAATATCAAACAGCCGAGTGAGACCACCTCACTTTCTCTGCAGATTCCCTTATTTCCCATTCATCTTTGTTCTAACCACACATACGTGTGTATGTACCTGGGGTAATTACAATCCATACCAAACTGCTGGGGCAGTAGGCAGATTATACATTATTTTGAAACCAATGAAAATGGAGCTCTTCCTTTTGGCTTTGCTACTTTTACCCTTTTCTCCTCTCTCGTTGTCTCCTTCCCTTATCTCCCAGAAGAGCAGTCAGTGTCACAGGAGCCTTGGACTTGCCAAACTCTCTCTCATTGGGTGCCCAAGTCACAGCAAGTTTGCTATTGTGGGGCACATGGTCTGGCCCTTCACCAGATGTCTGTGCTCCTGGATGGTGGTCCCCACACCTCAGGAGAAATCTCTGTAACTCACATTCTCTAAGGCAGTGCCTGCGTCTGGCACTGGGACTAAGAGGCAGCTCCCCAGGGAAAGCCGGACATGGTATCAGTGAGGCCTGCCAAGGCTTCCCTAAAGGCCATGGCTACCAAGCCTGCCCACAAGAAGAACATTTTGGTGAGCTCAGTTTGTTTGCTACCAAGAACTTCCCTGCCCTCATAGCTAAATGTCTATTTTTACCACACTGTGACACTGACAACTCTCTGCTGTCATTAAAGTGAATAACACACAGAATCAACTCTGTGTTATTTGTCTTAGAGGGCAGGAGGGTGAGTCCTGGTTCTGACTTTTCCTAGAGACATGACCCTGAGAAGCAATTGGCCCACCTGTGAAAGGTGGATAAGGAATCTCCCTGCTTACCCAACTCACGGAGTCACCAGCAGAGTAAAAGGATGCAGACGAAAGCCCTGTGAACTGTGGAGTGCCCTGGAAATGGGAGTTCTCGGCACTGCGCTTCTCAGTGTGTCTAAACACTGTGCTCAGTTGGTGCTTAGCAAACCCATGCTGTACCCAGAGACAGGAAACAGAGATGCCCAGAAGCAAGGCTGCGGCAGGAGGAGCTGGATTCACTCCTCTCGCTCATCCTCGCTGCCTCTCGTTTGACTGTTTCATTTACTCTTCCTGAGCAACTCGTCTGTAAAAAGGAGATGAGAATCACTTGCTCCTCTGAGGCAAAGGTCTAGAAAACATGACCTCCCCTACATCTCTATTCATGGCCTACGGTTCTGCGAGATGTGAGCAAGATGTTGTGGTGATGTGGGGACCAGCAGCCAGGTTTGCTGGACCCCATTTATTCCTTGGGTCTCTGAACCACAGCACCTTCCCCCTTCCTTAGTGGTGGCTCAGTAAAGAATCGCAATATAATGAGAGTTTTTACTGTGCTAAGTGTGTTTCACTATATTTTGATTCTCTATTAATTAACACGTGTAGCAACATTTCACTGATCAAACAAAATAGCCCTAATGGGGGCAAGCCGATACCACCTTTATTTTTTGTTGTTTTGTTTTGTTTTAAGACAGAATCTCACTTTCTTTGCCCTCAGTTGAGTGCCATGGCCTCATAACTCACAGCAACCTCTAACTCTTAGGTTCAAGTGATCCTCCTGCCTCAGCCTCCCATGTAGCTGGGACTACAGGCGCCCATCACAACCCTTGATTATTTTTAGAGATGAGGTCTCACTCTGCTCAGGCTGGTCTCAAACTCCTGAGCTCAAGCAATCCGCCTGCCTCGGCCTCCCAGAATCCTAGGATGACAGGTGTGAGCCACCATGCCAGGTCAGACACCACGTTTAAATAGTCAGACTGCAGCCCACTTTGGGAGACTGGCTCTCCCACATACTCTAGATAAGAAGGTCACTAGGCTGCAGGATCATTATTAGAGTCAAATGGTTTGAATTATCATCAGCAACAGGAGACTTTGCTTGCTCCAATGACAACATGTTTCCTGGAGTCCCGTGGGGTCCCCAGACCCGCAGGGTTGGCCTTCCGCTCCCCTCGGGTGAAAGGAAAGCTAGACGGGGGAACCCTCAGGTTTTGCCCCAAGCGGTTAGGCTTCTCTCTGAGCCAACATTCCTCTCTCTTTTATCCTCCGGGCCACAGTACAGGTCTCTGCTCAAAGCATACCTCACTTCTCCTTTGCCCTCCAGAGTCACTGTTGTGGCAAGCCTGGATATTTGAAACTTTTTGTCAACTCCACAAGGAAATGCCTAATGAAAGATGCTGCTGTCAATTCCCATTTCTCCAAATGACCTTCTGAAACAAGCCGCTTGTCGCCTCAGAGGTAGTGACCTTCCTTCCTCCACAAAGATCTTAATATGGTTTGAGTTGTGATTACACATCTGAATTCAGCTCCCACAAAACTGTGTATCCCTCAAGACAAAAGCTAATTCAGTCCTTGGAAGAAAGAGGTAGCATGTTTCTTGTTGTACTTCTAAACTACCCATGAAAGCTTCCTTCGTGTCATTATTTACAATTTCACGCTGAGCCAATGTGGTCCGTGATAAAATATATCCTCTTAAGCCTGGAAGGCAAGTGAGTTTCAACATGTATGTCAACTCTGGCCATTTGATGGTGGCAGGTGAGAGTGTGAAGTTGAGAAGCATAAGACCCAATCCAAGCGTAGAGGGAAGGGTACCAGATGGAGTAGTGATGTCTGCCATGGTCACGGGCAAAGAGTAGCAACATGTGTGTTAAATTCCCCACTACAGTCTGTCTAAGGTTTCCACCTGAAGGCTGCCATGAATCAATTGTCACAGTATCCATCTTACCTGCTTTCAGGGAGTAGAGGCCACTGTGTCTTTGTTCATACTTTATGTTATTCTTTCCCAGTAGTCCAGGTTTTCCAGAGGCATCAGAGAGGCCACTCATCTCTCTCCTCTAGCATTAAGGTCATTGTGTTAGCAAACTTCCTCTGCTCTGACACAGTTGTGGTTTTAATGGAGAACTAATGTCTTCATCAGTATCTGTGCTATTTCACACTTCATTTCCTCCCCAACTCTTGGATGAAAACCATCTGGTCTTGGTGATTTACTTTGTGGGAGCTTCTTTCAAGTCCGTTTCCTTCTCCAGGGATGCCAGGCGAGCATTTTCAGGGCTCCAGCTGGGGAGCACCCAGCCTTGAAACACCAGTATGCGATCAAGGCATTCAAGAAAGCCAGAGGCCTTGGCAGGGACCTGGCCATGAAGTCCCTGAGCTGACGCCCTCAAGTCTAAGGATTCGGAAGCAGCAATTTTTCTGCCTCTCTGTTAGCACTGGTTCAGTGGCTCGAGATGGTCCAGATTGCCAGGACCCTGAGAACTGAGAGCAGACAGGAGGAAAACATAGATCTTTTGAACTTGTGATCCACAGTTCAGGTTGTCACCAGATCGCTCAATGGATTTTACAAAGTCTGAAGACAAACTCAGGTCCTAAACTTCTTTTATATGACCCACAGTTGCAGCAATTATCCAACCCAGGTTCTCCAAGACATTACTGATTTCTATTCTGTGGTCCTCAAGACACACTTCCACTTAAAATAATATAATCTCCTAACATCTGGCTTGAAAAATTAACACCTAGTGTGAGTACATAATAAATACTTCACTTTTTGCTTGATAAAATTCTGGCTCCCCTGCACGACTCAGAGGCATGAACAGGGAGGGTAAAGGAAGAAGAGTCACAACTTCAAGACAGCTTCAAAGAACTGCTCTTCATGGACAAAGTACTGCTACTTGGTAATAGTCACCCAACCTCGGGGTCTAGGCATATATGGCTTATGAAGATGTTAGGCCTACCTCTGACTTGTTCTCCACTAGGAGGGGACAAAGGATTGAGAACGGAGGACCCAAGACACAAAGAGGACCTCTTTCTTCATGCATCCTCTGGCAAAAGCACACATGATGTGGTCCCATTTTTGGCCTTAAACATAGTTTAAATGAGGACAAGGGCCATGTTAGACCATTAAAGTATCAGCCACTAACAGTAGAAGAAAATATAGAAGCATCTTCCCTTGGAGCAAATTCTGAATGCAAGGCCAGGCCTTCCCAGAGAAGCCTGTTTAAAAGTTGGCAACAGCCTAAGTTGTATGACCTCTGACAAGGTTTTGTTATTGCTGTTTTGTTTTGTAAATGAATATCTGGTATTCATACCTTGCTAAGTATGGGCCTCTTTGTACTATTCCCAACAGGAAAGCTTTGCCCAGAATGCCAGCTAGAGTTCAAAGACCATCACCAAAAAAGAAAAAGAAAAGCTTGCTGGTATAAAAGCACAATATGCTTCATATTTCTCATTGGAGGAGCAGGTAGATCAGTCTGAACATCAGCAGGTGATCTTAGTTACTTGCTAAATGAGGCAATAAAGGTAAAAAAAAAAAAAGTGCCACATGTCACTGTGACATTCTGAGCTGACATTTTTGTCCCTCTTCGCCGAGAAAGCAATAAGCTCAATGAATATGAGCCATTTTCATACTGCAACAAATGTAAACATTTAAGGACAGCTAGAATCATTACACAATTCAGAAGCCATTTAGAACAGTAAGAAAAGAACACTCCAGAAAACAAATGACTAGAAACTGCACACTCTGACTATACCTTTAATGTCATAAGACACCTGCTTTGACAGGAAAGAAAAGATTTCTTACCCAGAGACCTAGAAATGTCCAAACTCCAACTGTCTTAAGTATAACAAAATAATGGGGAAGGAGTTTATCTACCAGTGTGGCAGACTCCTCCCTCCATTGGCTGGACATTCTAAATTCCCGGACTGTCCTACATTCAGTTCTATGGGGCTCTACACACAGGTAGCAGCCTACGTATGTGCAGTTCCCCAGAATAAGCAGCAGGGACATCTCCCTTCTACCAACAAGGAATAACTTGGGCCGCCAGACTTCACCCAGCTGGAGAAGGACTGCTGGAGGGGTTTTGAGTAACAACAATACCGTCATTGGCTCTGAGCCTGGGCCAGGAGATCTGTGGAATCCCAAGCCCTGGTACTCCCCTCTGCTGGCAGGGTCTCCAAATAGTTCTTGAGCTGTCCTTGGAAGTCATTAACATTCACCTGCTGTAAACACAAGTGCCATTTTCTGCTTTGCCTCATAGCCTTGGTTGCAACACCCCATTGTTCCTGATTCCAGGTGACAAAACCTAAAGGTCACCATTAATCAGAGCCAAAATTGCTTCTTACTCCCATCCCTGCCAATTTCCACCACACACTTCAAAGGTCACCAACTTGGTGTCAGTTCCCCTAGTCCGGGTCTTATTGCTTCTCCACACCTACAGCCCCAACAAGATTATGTCTCTTCCCTGTGCCATCTCTATTGCAAGTATAAAAGACCCTCTCCCCACAGGGTTAGAAATCTGAATATGAATCCCTACCGGTGCCTTCAGCTTGCAGGACGGTTGGGCTATGGTGGAAGATGATATACATACACTTGACCCTTCAACAACATGGGTTTGACCTGTCCAGGTCCACTTACACACAGATTTCCTCTACCTCTGCCACCCCTGAAATGGTCAGACCATCCCCCCCTTCCTCCTCTTCAGCCTCTTCAGCTTGAAGATAGTGAGGATGACAACCTCTGTGATAATCCACTTCTACTTAGTGAGCCGAAAATATATTTTCTCTTCTTACAATTTTTTAATAACATTTCCCTTTCTCTAGCTTACTTTATTGTAAGAACATGGTATATAATACCTATAACATACAAAATATTTAATAATCAACTGTTTATGTCATTGGTAAGGCTTCTAGTCAACAGTAAGCTATTAGTAGTTAAGTTTAGGGTACTCAAGTTATACACACAGATTTTTGACTGCTCAGGAGGCCGGCACCCCTAAACTTCATATTGTTCCAGGGTCAAATGTATACTATAGGAGTGCAACTTTCTGAAAAAAAAAAATATTTTCTGTGCTTAAAACTAACCATGTCTTCAGAATAAATCCATGACTCTCAATTCTCAGTTATTTTTTTTCTTTTTAATTTAATTTTTTATTAAAGCGTAACTGTACATTTGTGGGGTACAATGTGCTGATTTGATATACAATGTGGAATGCTTAAATCAAACTGATTAACATAACCATCACTTCACTTACTTGTTTTTTATGGTAAGACATTTATAATTCACTCTTAGCTATTTTGAAGCATGCCCTTGTATTGTGTACATTAGGCTTACATGTGAGATCTCATCTACTCTCACTGAGTCAACGATCTTAGGCCCACTCTTTTTGTAAGACATTTTACAATCCTGGGGCCAAAATTGCTTCCAGGTGTTTAATCCTTCTTTCTCCTTGGCAGCCTGCCCTAACAAAGTCCCGCACACCTGCACCTGCCCAGACGTGGCATCTACATCAAGTATGGCTGGACCTAGCAGGCTAGCCAGACAGAGGAGGCCGGGAAAGAATAAGAGCTACTCTCTGGCTCCCAGAGCTAACAGGAACTTCTTCTTCCTTAGCCAAGAACCTACACTAAGACCCATAAAAGGCAGATATTAAGAATTCCTTTTACTTTAAATTCTGCCATCTCAAAACTTAAGTGATGAAAAACACCAGGAAAGGTTGCTGTTAGCCAAAGGCCTCTAGCACATCCAGGAATGGTGGGTCCTGTGTTTGGGTCTACCTTCTGCTGAGGCTTCTTAAAGCAAAATGAAAATAGGGAAGGCAGCCACAAAAGGAGGTGCTTCATATTTTTTCAGTATATGGACCCCAAATTGACATTGTTCCATGTTGCCAGGAACTGGTTTCTGGGGGAAAACTGTGGCCTGCTAACTGTATCTCTTTAAGATTTGATTTTGTGACCAAATTCATTAAGTCTGCTGCTATTTTTTTAAGACTGGTGATTTTTTTTTGGTTGTCCTCTGAACCTTACCCTTATAAATAACTCATTGGAATTTAATTCATTCTGAATACTCTTTTTTATTTTAATCCCTTAAAATACCAATTTCAGTCAGCCAACAAAATATAAAATATAAGATAGAATACAAATCTAAAATATAATATAGTAAAACATAAAATATAATATAGTAAATCATAAAATATAATATAAAAATAAGAAGACATAAAGTAGTATCTAGGCATATTACCACTGCTGGTCTAGATAATCTCCAATGGTAAGTCATAGGCAAACTTGGGGATGGGGGCCTTTCTGGCAACCCTAAAATGACATCATGTAGGTAACTGCTATGCTGTCATAAAGATGGATTTTGGAAGGGTGGTCTACTCTCTCCATACTCCCTTCTTTGGCCCCACTTTTGGGCCTGATGAAGCCTAGAGCTTGATATCTTATCATTCTTCCAACCAAGGAGGTCCCTGGGACTCTGTGGTCTTTATGATGAAGCACTTGAAAACTGTGCTGAACAAGGATCTATTGGATCTTGCAGTGCTCCCAGCTGAGAGGCCTGTGTGTATCAATTGTGGAAACCTACAGTAGGATTTGGAAAATCCCAAAATCTGAAATGAATATCAGCTTGTATTATTAATCCCAGAAATATTTCCTGTCTTTGAGATTTGCTTATCCTACCATGCTTGCCTTAAGTTAGAGGGTCAGAATTTCCTGGCTTTATTTTTATTTAAAAGGGAATTTTTAATATGTAGAACTCCCCTCCTGTTAAAATGCTATTTGGGCCAGTTATGATGGTTCACACCTGTAATCCTAGAATTCTGGGAAGCTGAGTAGGGTAGATCACCTGAGCTTGAGAATTGGAGAATATAGCTACTAAAAACAGAAAGACTAGCCAGGCACTATGGCAGGCACCCGTAGGCCCAGCTACTTGGGAGCCTGAGGCAAGAGGATCGCTTGAACTTAAGAGTTTGAGGTTGCTACAAGCTATGACACCACAGCATTATCCCAGAGCACAGCGTGAGACTCTGTTCCAAAAAATAAAATAAAATAAAATGCTATTTGCCTTTTAAATAGGAACAATGTGACTTTTAAAAATGTTTAGGAAAAGTGAGATCTGGAACTGCTATAGTGATTTCATTTCTACAAGGGAAACTCCAGACCCATTCCAGGGTTATGAGGTTAAACTAACACAGAAAAATGTTATATTTACACAGGTCAACAAATCTCACAATATCTCCTACCTCACACATCCCAAACCAATTGGGATTGTTCCAGGAAACTAATCAATCAGTAAATAATCACTAAGCATGTACAAAGGGGGATGCGGTGAGAACAATGCAGGGCCCTGCACCCAACCCATTCACAGTCTAGTGTGTAGACAGTGTAGAAATATCAAAGTGTTAGGCCAGAAAAAAACCCTGGTGTGCCTTTTCTGCTAGGCTAGGCTCTCTCTGCTAGGCCCTAGAAAAACAGCTCTCAGAGCAATTTTACAAAGGATAAGAGCTCCCTGCTCCAGGGCAAACAGGGAGCAAAAAAGGCAAAAAATTGCATAAAGTGGTACTCTTCAGCTTCAACTGCCTGCCCCCATTCTAGGTTCCATGAGATGCTTGCATCTAGAAATTCAGTGAGACCCCAGGCTTAGTTACAGCAGCTCACTCTTCCATATGTGTGTCCCATAGACAGTTACAGTCCAGGTTTAAAAAGTCATCTATTAAATAGTTCATCCTTCCAGGCAAGGTAAATGGGCACACAGTTCATCCTAGGTTTACAAAGACCTCTTGTCCAAATCGTTGTAAGTTGTGGGTCCTGCCTGCCTTCTCCATACATAACCACCTTTTCCGTATTGCTACAGACTCATTGCTTGCATCCATATAACACAGTGCAGAGCTAAATACTTTCCTAAGGCATTTGTCTTGGCTTTCTTATTTACTCTTCTTGTCTCTCCCTACCAGACATGAAGATAAAGGACCATGCTCATGTTCTGTAGAATCAACAAGTCCTAAGCACAGAGCTGAAAGGAGCATACTGTGTTAACTGGGGCATTTATTATGATTCTTAGCAAGCATAACCAGATCGGCTAACTACCTAAATCAAAACAACACAGCAAGGCAGTAGTGTGAATCACACCCAGGTTTGCAATGCCAAACCAAAGCACAATAATGGATTCAAAGAAGGTACATTTGCTTAGATGATGCCTTTTTGGGGTAAAATCAGATAACATTACATTAAAAAAAAATGCTGCCTAATACAATAAATGACATCCAGATAATCGACTTTACATGGAATCCAAACCCCAACCTCAGCTTGAATAGTCTCCCATAAAAAGAAAGAGTTGATGAATTAAAATGTGATCATATGGTTTAGGGCTGGGGCAGGAAAAGTAAAGATGAGCCTGAAATGTCTTGTTGCCCTAGAAGGTAAGGAAGGGCTCAGAGAATGATGGAGGCATGTCAGGCATGAACACACAGGAGGTCATGTAAGGGATCTCCCCCATTGGCTAAGAATGGAACAATTTGAGTGTTAAAATAAAGAGTGATAGTAAGTTACACTGTCAAATGCAAAAGGAACCCAAAAATCCAAAATACATACATACACAGGAAATAAGGAAAAAGTCTTTCTTACAGTGGGAGGCCAACTCATATTTATGGAAAGAATAACAGAGTTAAATAGGCATCAACGAACGCTAAAACAGATGAGTGAAAATTTAATTAGGAGCAAAATGCTTAGTCTCAAATATCTCCCCATAAATTATTTATCCATTTCAAAATGTAAGTGACTTTTCAGTGGAGAGAATTGACTAACACCTCCTGAACCAACATTAGTGTAGTCCTGATATGGTACACAGAGGACAAATTCCACCCAAAAATGGATGACCTGGATTTAACCATCAACAAACTTTAGACAAATCCAAATTGTCTACAAAACAAGTGGTCCATGCATTTTAAAAGATAAGAGAGTCAATAAAGACAAAGAAGGGCTGAGGAACTGTCCAGATTAAAGGAGATTAAAGGAGCACAATTCCTATCATTTAAATGTTGTGTATCCCCTACGATTCCAATCCTAAAACCCAATCACCAATGTGATATTAGGAGGTGGAATAAAAGAGACCCAAGAAAGCTGCCCTGCCCCTTCTCCACTTGAGAACACAGCTACAAAAGCCATCTATGAACCAAGAAAAGAGCAGCTCTCATCAGACGATAAGTCTGCCAGCACCTTGATCTTGGTTGGACTTGTAGCCTCCAGAACTAGGAGAATAAATTCATGTTTATAAGTTACTTCCGTTATAGCAGTCTGAACGAACTAAGGAAATGAACTGACATCAGAAAAAAAGAATATTGTTAATGAATATTAGGATAAATGGTAAAATTTTATTATTAACTATGGATTAGATAACAGGTTGTATCAATAGATGAGGTCTCCAATTTACTAACAAATGGGTTAGAAAAAATAAGAATTGTATGTACAAATGTGTGGCCAAAGAAAGCAAATGGAGGTGGCACCTTTGACTCCATGGTTAGAGCACCAGCCACATACACCCAGGCTGGCAGGTTCGAACCCAGCCCCAGCCAGCTAAACAGCAATGACAACTGCAACAACAACAACAAAAAAAAAAAAAACAGATGGGCTTTGTGGTGGGCACCTGTAGTCCCAGCTACTTGGGAGGCTGAGGCAAGAGAATTGCTTAAGCCCAAGAGTTTGAGGTTGCTGTGAGCTATGACACCACAGCACTCTACCAAGGGCAACATAGTGAGACTCTGTCTCAAAAAACAAAAAAACAAAAAAAAAAAAAAAAGAAAGAAAAAGGAAAGCAAATGGAGGAAAATATAAACAATTAGTGAAACTGGGTAAAAAGTATATAGGCAAGAGTTCCTTTATAGATAGTTTATGTAAATTTTTTGTAAATTTTAAATTGTATTGAAATTAAAAGTTCAAAAAATGTTAATTAATCGTGTTAATATCCACATGATTTTGAAGAACTAACTGTATCATCAGAGAACTGAAAGACATTCGTACTCATTCAAATTAGATTAAATCTGCTGACACTTTAAAATTATAGAAATCACAACAAAAGTTTGCCGAATAAACCTGAAGCTTCAGAATAGTTCCTGCCTGTCTCCACTCATATAAGAAATTTAGAAAACTAGACTTAGTTATTGAACATTATACTTAACTAATTATTGCAATATTGGGAAAAATGCAAACTTTTGTGGAACAATAAGAATAATTAAGTGTTGAAAATGCATCCATGTATTCAGCAAAAGTCAAAAAAGAAAAAAGAAATGAAGAATTTGGTCAGCATTGGACCAATCTGATGCATGGTCAGACCTTGCCCCTTTAGCTCAGAGAGATGCCTTGGCCCACTGCCCTTACCTCAAACCCAGAAGTTGGAGTTTTCTTAGAGCAGGGCTAAGACCAGATGACATAAGTGAGTTGTTAGCCTGGAGTGTAAAATCTAAGGAGACGCCAAAAAGTGCATTAATCAAGATAGATAATATGCTAATGCAACATTATTAAAAAGCAAAATTAACATAAAATCTGTGATGAACAGAATTATCAAAATATGAAATGCCAAGCATGATGGGTCCTCCTGCCAGCAACTCAAGAGGGTGAGGTGCGTAGGTTGCTCGAAGCCAAGAGTTTGAGACTAGCCTGGGCAACACAGTGAGACCATCTCTTAAAAAATAAGAGAAAACTTAGCCAGGTGTTATGGCATGCATCTATAATCCTAGCTACTTGGGAGGCTGAGGCAGGAGGATCTCTTGAGCCCAGTAGTTTGAGGCTACAGTTATGATGCTATCACTGCACTCTAGCTGGGCAACAGAGTGAGACTCTCTGTCCAAAAAAAAAAAAGTATTAAATAAAGATAATGGTATGGATTGAACATTTGCCTTCCCCCCATTCATATGTCAAATTAGTAACCCCCAATATGACAGCTTTTAGAGGTAAGGCTTTGGGGACATAATTAGGATTAGATGGAGTCTGAGAGTGGGGCCCTAATCCAGTGGAGTTAATGTCCCTGTAGGAAAAGGCACTGAGGGGCCTGTTCTCTTTCTCTCCACCATGTGAGTACAGAGCAAGAAGGGCCACCCACAGCTCAGGAAGAGAGCCCTCACCAGAAGTCAGCCCTGCTGGACCTTACCTGGGATGTTTGCCTCCAGAACAGTAAGAACATAAGTCTGTTTCTTAAGCCACTGAGTCTATGGTACTTTGTCAGGGCAGCCTGAGCAGATTAATGCAGATAGGGCCAGCATTACTGATTTTCCCTTTTGCCTCAGGTTCCAATATCACTACAGTATTTCAATATGCTCTTCATCATGTATTTTTTATCACTTTTAATAAAGTTTTTAAGATGCTGAGTTTTTAAAATGCTGCACTAAAATACTATACATCTTGATAAGTGAGGTGAGTTTTGCGTCACACTTGTCTAGGCTCTGCCCTAAGAAACAGTCCAGGGCTTAACTCGGCTCCCATCACAATATCCTCCCACATCCCCACCAGCCCATCCTCCCACAGCAAAGTCGCCAAACCCTCATGGTTTCTGGGTCTGACAATTTGCTTTGTCCCTTTCAGCCATGCTGAGGTGCTGACCAATTGCCTGCCAAGTTCACCTGACCTGCCTTCTCTGTTCTCTGATGACCTGGTTCCAAGAAGGAAAATATGAAGCAGCTGTCTCATCCTAGGAGAGGTAAAGAGAGAGGCTGGAATAGTAAGTGAGAGAGAAGATTCACAAAAGATGAGCGGAAGAGCATGGTCAAGATTCCTGTGTCTTAAACACTAACAGCGAGTCTCCCTCACTTGGGGAGAAAATTCTTTACCCATCATCAAAAGATGTAACATCTTCCATTAGATTGACCAGATAGACAGATACATAGAAACATAGAGTGACTTTTTTTTTTGAGATACAGTCTCACTCTGTTGCCCAGGCTAGAATGATGTGGCATCATCATAGCTCACAGCAACCTCAATCTCTTGGGCTCAAGCTATCGTCTTGTCTCAGCCTCCCAAATAACTGGGACTACAGGTGCCTGCCACAATACCCAACTAATTTTTCTATTTTTAGTAGAGACCAGGGTCTTACTCTTGCTCAGGCTAGTCTTGAACTCCTGAGTTCAAGAAATCCACCCACCTCAGCCTCCCAGAGTACAAGGATTACAGTTGTGAGCCACTGTACTCAGCCCATAGAGTTAAATTAAACACACATTCTGGTAAGGGGCGTGTGGGAGAAGGTAGAAATAAGGGGAAACCCCAGTGTGGAACTGATGGAGGGAGGTCACGATTACACACCTCCTCTGCACAGGATCTGTAGTGGGCGCTTCCCACATTATCAAACTGAATGTTCCAACTCTGAATGCTGGGCCGGGAAGGGTACCCTGTGCCCCAGCCAGAGAGCCTTCACACAAATGAGAGTGTGCCTTTACAGAAATCTGCAAGAGGGCCATCGGCTCTCCTCTGGAAGGCAGAAAGCTGTGTTCTGCCAGGTATTTAAGGCTTCTGCCTCTGAATGTGAAATGTATGAGGTGTCTCGAGCTGGTGCCTGAGAAATGATGGTTCTTGATATTTCCAGAACCTGACCTCTGTCAGCGCTGCAGGGGCTCCAGTCTCTGTATCTGGGAAAAAAACACACCATCCCTGCCAAGCTGATGGGAGCCCTCCCTGCCTCCCTGGAGTTACTGCTGCTGCAGCACCATCCCCTAAAATCACCTCAACGTTCTGAGCCCTAGCAAAATGCAGAGGTTTGTTTTCCAGAATAGTGTCAGTCCTACTCCAGCCTTATAATTCATCACTGCTGAATAGTGAAGGAGCTCTGCTCAGTGAGCAGGGAGAGAGCTCCATGCAGGTTGAAGGAGAAGGAGAGGAAATCTGACTTCAAAACCAAAGTAAGGCACCGGTATTTGCAATAAATTCAACACATCCAAAGACACGCTCATTAAAAGTGAGGTTAGAAGCAATTCCTCCTCCGTGTACAGACACCTGGAATCCTGGAATATTTTTCTTTCACATGGAGCAGAGAGGCATGTTTCCTGTGCATCCCAGAGAGCAAGAAGCCTTCGACTGAGATCAGCTTCTCTGAATCTCCCACACTCCAAGAAAAGGCCCAGCAACTTGGAGATTGGCAAGACAAGGGCAAGGCTAGCTGAATATTCTCTGGAGCAAAACAAAACTTGGACAGAGGAGAGAGAGACGGAGATGAGAAAGACAGAAGGCAGAGCTAGGGAGAAGAATGCCTGGCAGGAGCCTCTGGTTGAGCGAGGCAGGATGGGGGACCCCCCAGCTATTTCTGCCTCTGCTTTTGGCGGCCTCTCCATCTTGCTGTGTTTATGGGCCTGACGTGACTTTCCACCCAAATATACCCGCTAGGGTTGTGCTGGAAAACTTGCCACCTTCCGCTCAGTTCAGATTTCATCTGATTCACATCAGGAAGCTCTGGTTTCAAGAGCCCCAAGCATTTTTGCAGCTGAATGGCAACAACTGGATGTGAATCAGACCCAGGACACCTGCAGCTCTGCACCTACCTCACCTTCACCTCACCTTTTCACTGACTGCCTTGGGTGGCCAGACTCTGTGACCAAGCTCCTCCAGGCTCTGGTGTTCACAGCTGCCAGCTCCCCAGGATCCCAGAAGAGGGAGCCAGTCCCCCAAAGTGCCAAAGTTGCACAACATGGGAGGGTGCTGACCAGAAGAGCTAACTGGAGAAGGAAGGGAAGAACCTCAGGGAAGGCCTGCTGGCACAGGCAGCACAAGGTTTAATTCAGGGGCGATGACACAGCCTCCCCAGCAGGCTATTGAGTGAGCAGAGTCTCCCTCAGGGTTGGGGCTTCATGTTCCAGAGCTGAGCTGAGCGGACATGAGGAAAGAGGGACAAGTGGCCACTCTGACTCAGTCATTCTGAATGTTTGCTACTTGTTGCTTTGAAGGGGAGGGAGGGCAAAACCAAGGTCTGGTCAACACAGCAGTGGCTTGAAGTGCAACTTAATTGTCCTGGAATCGGCCCAGCTCATCCTCTCCATGTGAGGGAGGAACAATTTGTTACTGCTGCTGTCATTGAGGCTGGGCGGCCATAGGCAGGGATCTGCAGGCAGCACCAGTAGCACAAAAGTTTGGGAAACAAAAGAAAGGGTATGGCAGTGGTGCCAGGCTGTAGGGGCAGCAGGTGAGGGCTGGGGATTGGGAGCCTATACAAAGTCTCTCCAACCCAGGTTTTGTCCTCCCACAGACTGTCCATCCCCTGTAAGGGCACCATCCCCCTGTGTTACATTTATCTGACTCTGTATCTGTTCTCAAGAGCAGGGATCATGCTTATTCATCATGGTGCTTCCCAGCACCCAGGACCCTGTCTGCTGAATGAATAAATGAACTAGTGCAATGACGTAAATGTGATGTACATAACTTTGTACCCTCGGCTCAGTGCCTGTAGCTCAGCAGTTGGGGTGCCAGCCACATACACTGGTGCTGGCGGGTTCAAACCCAGGCTGAACAGGCTAAACAACAATGACAACTACAATAAAAAAAATAGCTGGGCATTGTGACGGGTGCCTGTAGTCCCAGCTACTTGGGAGGCTGAGGCAAGAGAACTGCTTAAACATAAGAACTTGAGGTTGTCATGAACTGTGACGCCATAGCACTCTGTTAAGGCTGAAATAGTGAGACTCTGTCTCAAGGAAAAAAAAATTTGTATCCTCATATTAATATGAAATTTAAAATCAATCAATTAATAAAATCCAGCTTCCTGGGCCCTCCCTCGACTCTCATAAACAGAAATTCAACAGTGATCACCTAAAAAGGACCAGAAATGTTACTCACTAGACCCCTTTATTTTCCATCTGAGACTCCTAAGGGTAGGGTGGAAGTGATTTGCTCAGTCTCCTGTCTAGTACTGACAGAGCTGTGAGGAGCAGTTGTCCTGCCCTGTTCTTTCCCATGATAAGCTGAGTCACTTCTGTAAACATCTCCTGAGTACTCGCCCCAAAGGAGACCCTCTGCTGAGCTCTGAGGGGAATGCAGAGATGGAGAAGGCCTGATCCCGGTACTCTAGGTATGTGTGGTCTAAGTGCTGAAATAAGACTGTCTGCTACAATCAAGACACACTATGATGCCCATGTGGAAGCAGATGAAAGCAGCTTTCACCCTCCTACACCCCAATATGTGGATGTTTCGGAAAGAGATTGTTGGGTTTGGTCAACTTTCATATTTTTTTTTCAACTTTCGTATTTCTAGAGGGACTGTAAGGCTTTTTTAAGCCAGGGTTAACATTTATATTATGGAGATATGCCAACTTTTAAAAATTTCTACTACATGAAATCCAAATACAAACAAACAAAATTTCTTTCTTCTTTGAGAACAGTGTTATACAGAAGGCACATTCATTTTTTTTTCCTGCAGAACTCTGAGGAAGATTGTATAAGGGTTGATTATCAGTGACCAGCACTGAGAAAAATTTTGGCTATTTGAGCTTACAGTTCGTTCCAATTTCAAATGAATAAGAATTGACTATAGCTTTTTGTAAAGTAAATCCCATAAAAAGCCTTGAACATCTATCACTGCAAATACTGCCTGTGTACTCAGAACGCACAATAACAATTCAAATGTTGGTAAGAGTAAGTATTATCACTCCCCCAAAAGTGAACCAGGCTACTAACTCTTGTGTTTGTGGTCAGAAGGAACCATTGATCCTGCCTTATGCATTTAAATGAAAATGATACAAAATCATTTTGAATCATGGCTTCAAAATCTTCTAAATGGACAAGCAAACTGATGAGGCTCTGTAAACTTTAGTGTCCTGCCTCATTACCTCCAGCACCTCCAGTTAATTATGAAATGCTGGAGCGCCACCAAAGGCCTTAGAGATAAGCCACAGTTTTCGTGGCCCCATAAAGCATAAACACTGGGAGTTCACGTACTTTTCTCTACCCTTCTACACAGTGCCTGACCCCCCCTGATTTATTTAGCTGCACAGTGGAAGCATAATACCTGCCCCTACTTCAACAGGAATCTATAGGATGGGTGCCCATGAAGATCATTAGAAAAATATCAATCATAAACACTGACTGCTCTATCAGTTAAATATATACATTTAGGAATGGTTATTACATGATTAAATTAAAAAGCAGGAGAAGAGATCTCAAGCAGAACTAATTCATAACAACCCCTCAGTTCCATTAAAACTAAAACTTTTCAGATAAAGGAACAATAAGACTTTGAAGGAGTTCATTTCTTGAGAAGATGGCCAATTCGAAGAGTGGAAATCCTGGCTCTTTTAAAAGTCTTTTTTTCTTTTTTTAACAGTTGAATTAAAAATTGTTGTTCAAATACCTTTTAAAAGTTTTGCATTGTGCTTTGTCAAGTTGTCTAATCTTTGAAAGTCTTTCAGACCTTTATGCTGTGATGTCAAACATCTAAGTAAATAAAATAATTCCTGAGAGATCTCACATCCCAACTACAATATGAACTTATGCGGTGGGGGGGATGTGTTTTCATGATGTTAAAAAAATAACAGAAAGCCAAAATATTTAGGATATTATTTTCTCTAAACTATTCCTAACTATGCATTTGAAGGACTCTTCTTCAGAGAGTCAGTCTTCTCCTTTGTATTATCTCTCTAAACACTTTATTTCATGCTTGCATTCCTCCTTAATTGGACCACCACAGATATCCTCCTAAGTGACTCCATGAGAGATTTCCAGTTTCATCTTATTTGTTTTTCTCTCCAAAACTGCACCACCTAGGCCCTCTGTACTTAGGGCTATGATTAGTTTTAGCCAAAGGGCTGTGACATATATAACTTGTAGGTTGAGGCGCCAATGTAACCCACTTCCCTTGCCATGGCAACTCTGGAAGCCAAGTGTTGAGATGGTAGAGCTACAAAATGGCAGCCGACTGAGGCCCTGAGTCACCACTTGGAAGAGAGCCATGGTGGAAGATGTCTGGACTTCTCTCAGTGTTGTGGACAATTACATCAGTGACTCCTAATTAACGAACTCTCTTTCCATTACTTGTACCCTAACGTAGGCCCCTCCCATGCTGACACTGGGTTTGGCCAGGTGACTTGCTTTAGCCAATTCCATATGCATGACGCAAGTCTTGATATGTGTGTTTGCACATGGGAGCTTATCCTCGTAGAGCACACATTCTCAGCACCATGCAGTGAGGAAACTCAGGCTAGCAACACAGACAAGCTGCATGAAGAGCAAAGATCACCCAACAGCCAAAAGAGACACTCCAGATGTGTGTTCCCTGTCAGGCCATCTCAGCTCACCATTCGCACCACCCAAGCTGAAGCTCCTGATAATCATGGAGCAGAGATAGAACATCCTGCCTGAATACCTGACCCACAGAATGAGGAGGAAATAAAATTCTCATTTTAAGTCACTATATAGAGACACTGATAACTAAAACAGTGAGCAAGAAATAAACTTGCCCTTGCTACCAAGATTTCAGAGTTTGTTTGTCACTGCCATGAGGCCTAACCTATTCTCACTAAACGCTGATCTCTCCATTTGTTATCTTTCCTCATCTCACTTATTACTATAGTCATGAATCTTTCTAAGATGCAGCCCTAATTACATACGATTTTTTAACATTAATTGATCACTAACTGTGGATGACTTTATGTAAAATATTTCCTTTCATAGATTTCCTTTAATAGAAAAGGAAATTAAGGCCAAGATAAGTTAAGCAACCTGCCTAAGTTTTCAGAGCTACTAAGGAACAGAGTTGCAATCCAAACCCACTACCCTCCCCAGAAAACTTGCAGTGGCTCCAGACACCTAGACAATTATCCTTTATGCCTAGATTTTAAAATCCTTAGCATTGTACTATTCATCTGCATACCATAGGCATTCAATAAATAGCTGTGGAATTCAATGGAATGAACTGTCTTGGGTCTCTTGTAAAAACAACCTGAAGACTGTGCACAGGTCAAAGAAGGCACAAGCCTTGGGATCAAATCAGCTACATGTCTTGTAGTGGGCCAGAGTCATAGTCTGGGTCCCCCAGACCTTTCAGTGGTTCCAATTCTTTCCTACTACAGGAAGAGATAAACACCCTTCATATATTTCCTCTCACCCCCAACTGCAAGGAAAACAGTAACACTAATTAGTTGTAACTGGGTGTTCATTTCACACAGGTCTCAGCAGGTTGCCCTGCCATGCTTTGAAATGGTCTGGAAATGGCCTTGATTCTAAACATCTGAAGATAATTGAACTGAAGTTGCACCCAGAAAGCCTGAGTGACATGCCTTTTATTCTCTCCTTCGCTAACAAGAAATGTTTGCTGCCATTTCTTATTTACTCAACACCTTGAAAACCTCCGGCACTGAGGACTTGCACTCCAGGATCCTAAAAGAATAAGTTAAAGTAATGATTGGTAATAAATGGAGGACCAGGGAAGCATGAGAGATTAAACAAAACCCTATGCGTGTTTAAAGGAAAGAAGAAATTGCCTGACAGATCTATAAACTTAAGCTCTGTATCTGGAAAAAATGGGGAAGTTGGGTAGAAAACTGAAGATAATCTATGATGAAATAAATTTGCAAGCATTTTTCAAAGATGAGAATATTAGCAAAGATGAAAATATTTTCTAATATACTGTTAGCAAGTGGATAGGAAATAGGCTGTCACACAACTGCGGGAGCAAGTGTACATTGAACAACCTTTCTGGAGGGCAATTTGGAATAACTATCAAAATTTTAAATGCCATGACTATAATACAACTCAAATTTTAGAATGTATTTTTTATCTGATTTGATTCATTTTATTTTGGGTCTTTTAATAAAGGAAAAAAAATCTTTTAAAGAATTTATTTTACAAATGCTACTGTAAGAGTACCCAAAAATAATCATGGAGCTTTATCTAAAGAAGCAAATGACTAAAAAGAACCTAAAAAGTTCATTAAAGTCAGTTCAGTAGGCCGGACCTGCTGGCTCATACCTATAATCTCACAGCAACCTCAAATTCTTGGCTTGAGTGATTCTTTTGAATCATCATCCCTGGTAGCTAGGACTACAGGCCTCTGCCACCATACCCGGCTATTTTTTAGAGACAGGGTCTTGCTCTTGTTCAGGCTGGTGAAGCTGGAACTTTTAATGGGAAAGAAACAGATATCATCCCAGAGCTTGACTCATACCTAGATGTAATCTCAGCCAAGTTGTCTTCATTCATTTTCCCACTTCTAAGATAAGAAGACTAGTGGCTTTATTTCATACGGTTTTGAGAGAATCAAATGAAATTATCAACGTGATTTTTCATCTTGGCACAGACAGTATAAACTGCTATACAAATATAAAATATTAACAGTATTATACAAGTGATCTTTGCAATCAACAGCCACCAATTTGACTGACTGATTTTCAAGCTAGTTGGTTCAGTCAAAATAGTTGATCTGATAGCCCAGCACAAACAAAATCAAAAGTGATGACTAATTCATTAATTGTCACACACATTTATCAAGCATTTTTTTGCAAGCCAGAGATGATATATGAGGACTAGAGATCCAGAGAGACAGAAAACATACTCTTGGCCCATAGGAAAGACCAGGTCTAGTCAAGGAGGTAGATGTAAACAAACAGTTGTTCTCCAATACAATCACTGTGGTAACTATTAGATGTACAGGCAAAGTGCCACAGGAGAAAGCAGAAAGGTCTGACCCCCTCTAGGATACCTACGATATTGACCTTCACATACAAGCTCACCAGTATCAAGGTATACAGACTACCAACAACTGCTCACCCAAATGTACCTTTATTGAGGAATCACAGTGTGATTGGTAACAATTTTTTGTAATGATATAATAAATCAACAAGCTCATTTAGCATTTGTTTTGACTTAGCCAGGCATCTAATACTATAATTTCAAAATTGAAGGACTAAAATGACTCCATAAATGGTGGTCATTTCAGATTTTGCAGTGATAGGAAAACATTGTATAAAAACTATAAAAATGACCTATAAGTAGTGGCATTATTAGGTAAGATCTCAAACAAGATGATTTTTTTAAGTATGTGTTCAGGAGGAGGGAGAGGGGAGGGGGGAATGAGTGGAGCGGGAATGGAGGGATCACTTCTGAGGTTTATCTTACAAGAGTACAGTGAATCTTTCTAAGAGCAGAATGTGAATGTTTTAAAACAATAACTAAGAAAATGACATGAATAAAACATCACACACATAAAGAAATGTTTAGAGATCAATACTCATTATAAGCATAGGTGTAAAAATCCTCAATAAAATGCTAACAAATCAAATCTAGCAGGATTTTAAACATTTTATACACAATTACCAAGTGAGGCTTATCTCAGAAATGCATGTATAACTCAACAGCAATGACATATCTATCATTGTAATATACCACATTAATGAGACAAAGAGGGAAGAAAACACAAGATGCCTCATTAGACACAGACAAGGCATTTGGCAAATTCCAATACCTTTAATGATAAAACCACTCAAAAACTAATGACTAGTTTGATAAAAACTAGTAATATCGGGGAACTTCCTTGACATGATAAAGGGCATTCATGAAAAGTCCATAGCTAACAACATATTACATGGTGAAAGACCAAAAACTTTCCCCTTAAGATCAGGAACAAAACAAGGACGACTGCTTTTAATACTGTACTTGAAGTTCTGCCAGAGTAAGTTTGGAAGAAAAAGAAATAAAAGGAATTCATACTGGAAGGAAAAAGTAAAGTCATATTTGTTCACAGATAACATGATTGTATGTACTCAGAATCCCCAGAATTCACATGAAAGTTACTATAGCTAATAAACAAATTCTGCCATGTCTCGGGGGTAAAAGATCAGTATGCCAAAATTAGCTGTAATTCTGCGCACCTACCATGAGCAACCTCAAAAGGAAATTAAGAAAACAATTCCCAGCTCGGCGCCTGTGGCTCAAGCGGCTAAGGTGCCAGCCACATACACCTAAGGTGGCGGGTTCGAATCCCCAGCCCGGACCCACCAAACAACAATGATGGCTGCAACCAAAAAATGGCCGGGTGTTGTGGCGGGTGCCTGTGGTCCCAGCTACTTGGGAGGCTGAGGCAAGAGACTCGCTTGAGCCCAGGAATTGGAGGTTGCTGTGAGCTGTGATGCCATGGCACTCTACCCAGGGGGATAGCTTGAGGCTCCGTCTTAAAAAAGAAAAAAAAGAAAAAAAAAAGAAAACAATTCCCTTTTTGGAAAGAAGTATGGAGAATCCTCAAAGAACTCAAATTAGACCTCCTATTTGATCCTGCAATCCCATTACTGGCATCTACCCAGAATTAAAAAAAAAATCATTTTATCATAAGGACATTTGTACTACACTGTTTATCACAGCTCTATTTACAATCACCAAAATGTGGAAACAACATAAATGCCCACCAACCCAGGAATGGATTAACAAACTATGGTATATGTTTACCATGGAATACTATTCAGCCATTAAAAAGATGGAGACTTCACATCTTTTGTATTAACCTGGATGGAGGTAGAACACGTTCTTATTAGTAAAGTATCACAAGAATGGAGAAGCAAGAATCCAATGTACTCAATTCTAATATGAAGGCAGTAGATGATCTAATACAAGTGGAGTTAGGAGAATGAGGGATCAGGGAGAGTGGAGGTAGGAGGTGGATGGGGGTTTATGGTGTATGGCACACCTCTTGGGGGGCGGGACACAATGATGAGAAGGACTTTACCTAACAACCACAATCAGTGTAACCTAATTCTTTGTACCCTTAATGAATCCAAAACAATAAAAAAAATTTTTTTTTAATTCCATTTAAAATACCATCTAAAACAGCAGTTCTCAAGCTGTGGGTTGTGATCTCTTTGTAACAATGAAAATACATCACAGCATTAGGAAGGTTGAGAACCACTGATCTAAAAGAATGAAACACCAAAGAATAAATTTAACCAAGGAGGTAAAAGTTTTTTCCCCTGAAAATTACAACATATTGCTAAAAGAAATTAAAGACTGACCTGAATAAACAGAAAGTCATGTTGTGTTCATGAGGAGGGAGATTTAATACTGTTAAGTTGTCAGTACTGCCAAAACAATCTGCAAATTTAATGTAATCAATACCAAAATTCCAATGCCTTTTTTTCCCTGTAGAAATGGAAAAGCCAATCCTCACATTCATATGGAATTGCAAGGGCCCACAGATAGCAAAAAGAATCTCAAACAAGGACAAAGTCAAAAGACTCATGCTTCTCAATTTCAAAACTTACTACAGGGCTCTTATAATAAAACTGTATGGTAGGCAGCACCCATACCTCAGTGAGTAGGGCACCAGCCACATACACTGAAGCTGAAAGGTTCAAACCCAGCCTGGGCCTGCTAAAACAATAATGACAACTGCAACAAAAAAATAGCCGGTGTTGTGGTGGGCGCCTATAGTCCCAGCTACTTGGGATGCTGAGGCAAAAGAATCACTTAAGCCCAGGAATCTGAGGTTGCTGTGAGCTGACCCCAAAGCACTCTACCCAGAGTGATGGCTTGAGACTCTGTCTCAAAAAAAAACAAAACTGTGTAGTGGTAGCATAAGGATAAATACACGGGCTGGACATAAAGTTCTTGTGCAATTTAAAGTCACAACTATTAAAAATTGCACACAAACTTTACGTTCACCCTGTATAAAGCAGTAGAATAGAATTAAGAGTTCAGAAATAAATCCATACATCTATGGCTAAATAATTTTAGACAAAGGTGCCAATCCAGCAATCCAGTAAGTGTTAGCTATCATTATGTATCAAAAGAAGTATACATATGGATGTCGAGGAACCCAAGGGAGGACTATGGTGCTTTCTGTTGTTTGGCTCCTCACCATCCCACCCCACCTTCATGAAGTGAGCCTTCTTCAACAGTAGATATTGAGAAATAAAAAACAACATCTTCTATGCTCCTTTTGAAGTAGCATTCCACATGTGGTTTAGATTTTGCCAATGAGTTGCACTAGCACTTGACTTGGAAGGCAAAGTCAGGTGGAATGTGCCACCTCTTCCCTCTCTGCAAGTTACAAAGACTCACATTTCTGTGTCAGTTATTAGCTGAGATTCCTGTGTGTGGTGCAAGGCAGAGGCAAGTAGGGGTGTACTAGAAGCAGCTTGTACCTGCTGGTGACAGCCCATTGGAAGCATCCCCTCACAACTCATCAACCTCAGAGATGTTATGTTGGCAACTTTAAACCAGCTATGATGGGTGTATGTGTATGTACACCAATCAGCAAACACCATGAATCAGGGCTCTCCCTGCCTCTAAAGAGCATATAGTTAAATGTTTAGTATTATACTGCTGGGTTCAAGGCATCCTTTCTTGTGGCCTATTCAGATCTAGTGCCTGTACTGTGTCTCTGGAACCAACACTTAGGTGAAGCCAGCAGCCTAGTATTCTCTGCCTTCATCTCATGGCATGGGTACTGGTTCCCTGGGCAGGTCAGTTATGTGGTGTTGTGGGCGTCATTCCCAGAGCCTCAGCCAACATGCCATTCTTCCAGCTCTTTAAATGATTTTGTAAGCAACCCATTCTCTGCGTTAAGGTTCCTGTGCAAAGCTAGCCAGAGTGGTTTGTTACCTGGGAACACACCTCAACTGATAGATGAAGATGTCCTCACATAGTTTCTAAGATGCCTGTGTGTACCCTTGGAGTGTTAAACAGGGCACATCAGGAAAAAGATGGCACATTCCAGTGATTTTCAAATGGTGTGCAGCAGCACGCTGATGTGCTGTGAGAGGATCTTAGGTGTGCTGGTAAAATTTTTAAAGATCATTAATTAAATTGTTTTCAAAAGAAGGTCAAAGCACAGTAAGTACATTCTTTCCTTTACTCTTCTTTCTTTGACCAAATATGATTTAAGTGTATCACAGAAGTTTAACCATAGGATCAAGTGTGCTGTGAGATAAAAAAAAAGGGTGAAAAACACTGGCACATTCTAACAATATTTAACTGAAGAGCAGTTTAAAAAAGAACTGTCTAGAGAGGTATGAGCAGGAAAGTGAGATCAGTAAGCACTGATGTGCTGGAGCTGGCTCATATGGGCTGCTGCGAGATGACTGTTCAATTGTAAGAAATTTGGGAGCTTGTTAGTTACTGTCATTACGAAAATTTAATTGCATAAACTTACAATAAAATAAATTCCATGAAGTACAAAGGTGATAAATATAAAACTGATTGTTTTCTAATTATTTTAGTACATTTTACTGATATGCTTCTGGAGTATTTACATTTATTGTATCTCTGTTGTGCAAATGCTGTATCATATTGTTGCAGGAAAACAGCAATTAAAACTGAGAGACAACAAAAATATGGAAGAAGGAACCTTTAATTGCTGGTGAGAACTCAGGTGCCTCAAGGAATGAACTGCTGATGTTCCCCACCTCTTCCCCCTAACTAAAGGCTCCTTCCTCTATATTGCTTGTGTTAAGTGTCTGTCTGTTTTAACTCACTGTTTTCTTGCAGCATTTTTGGTTCCCTGGTGGGGAAAAGAAGCGGGCAGATTAGGACCGAGAGATTCTGGGGGCTTCCCCACACTGCGTGTAGCACCCCTTGGGGATACTTCCTGGCACCCTGACTAACCCTGTTCCCTAAGAGCACTCCCATGCAGATTATACAGGCGTGGGGCAGGGCTCAGCAGAGTGGTGGGGAGGTCCCACGGTGGTCCTCTGCCATGGCAGCTCACCAACAGAAGAATGAACATGGATGGGAGGGAGAGCATGTCCAGACTTAGGTAAGGGTATAATACTAGTAAAGCCCACTACAGAGAGTGGAAGAGGAGCTTGATCCTCCTTGAGGCAGGAGCATCAGTAAAAAGGGACAGGAAAAGGAATTGACCTCCATGAGGCAGTGGGGCTCAGTCAGAGAGGTAAATTGACCTCTACAAGGCAGAGGGCCTCAACAAAAGTAAAAGGGATTGAGAGGAATTGTTTAGCCTCAGTGAATAAATGGTGTGTGAAAGAGTGAGTGACTATTTATATAGCTCCACAACTGGTCACAGTGACAGAGCTTGATTGGGCCCTAAACTGTGGTTCCATGGAGACATCATAAGGCATAACAGTGACTTTCTGCACAGCAGCCAGCAGGCCCAGGGTTTATAGGGTGTACCTTAGCTAAGATACTCATTAAAGCCTCACGAGAGGCACAGCCAGGCGAGAACCTGAGATATCTTCAACCCCCTCCCCTGTTTGTCTGCGCCACAGGGATGGGTCCTGCACCATCTAAGGAAACTGCCCTAGGGTTAATGGTTCAGAATTCTTAAAAAGCTTTGTAGGGCACTGTGGAGTTACTATGACCCCTAAAAGGTTCAGAAAACTTTGTGAGCTAGAATGGCTATCCTTTGGAGCAGGCTGGCCATCAGAGGGAGTTTAGATGTAAGTCTAGTAAGATATGGAGAGTAGTGACTGGTAAGCCTAGACACCCTGATCAGTCCCCATACAGAGACACCTGGCTGACATTAGTGTTAGAGCCACCCCTGGAGCCAGAGGACAGGCGGTAATTGCAATGATAGCTAAAGCAGAAGAACAAAAGATCAAGACTTGGCAACACACTAAAAGGCCAAGTACCAGCAGGTCCTAATCCAGAGGACCCATCTAAAATACAACTAAGGCCATGATAACATTTACTGACAAGAGAACCATGGATATCAAGGTTCCTACACCACATCTATTGTTAACTGTAACTATGCCCCAGGAAAAAGAATGGAGATTATTCCTGAGGCCAGAATAAGAAAATTTAGAGTCACAATCAATTGCTAAGTGGCCTAAGGTATGGGCAGAAAACAACCCCTGTGGACTGGCCATAAACCAGGAACCTGTGTATGTGGAACTAAAGACAGGGGCACAATCTGTCAGACAAAGGCAGTATCCAATGCCAAGAGTGGCACTGGAGGGGATTCAGGCCCCTTTAAACAGGATAAGGTCTTATGAAATTATACACCCCTGCCAGTGACAATGGAACATCCTCTTTTGCCAGTACCAAAGCCAAGACCTCAGAGTATCACCCTGCGCAGTCTTAAGACTAGTTAATCAAACAACTGTAACTTTGCAGCCAATAGTGCCAAACCCATATACTCTTCTTAGCTTGGTATCAGCAGAGGTTGCTTGGTTCACTTGTTTAGATTTCAAAGATGCCTTCTTTACTATCCGAGTGACTCCAGTAAGTCAGAAGCTGTTTCCTTCCAGTGGGAGGACTCCAAAAATGGAGTTGTTCGACAACATACCTGGACTCGTTGCTATAAGGGTTCAAAACATACCCTACAATCGTTGCGGAAGCACTGGCCAGGGACCCACCAACTTTCCTGCACAACATTTACAGTGTACCTTACTGCAGTTTGTGGATGATTTACTACTAGGCCATGAGACTA
Organism: Galago senegalensis; assembly: GCA_963575145.1. Classification (NCBI taxonomy): domain Eukaryota; kingdom Metazoa; phylum Chordata; class Mammalia; order Primates; family Galagidae; genus Galago; species Galago senegalensis. Next base: position 39,129 of record CAUYTI010025997.1, read on the forward strand.
GGAAAGGATGTGCTCAAGGAACTGATATGTTGTTAAAACATTTACAGAACTATGGATATAAAATTTCCTGAAAGAAAACAGGTAATTTGTAACCTGACTGTTCCCAAGGCCAGTCAGCAAGGGCTGAGAATTTTTAGGAGCAGCTAGCTTCTCCTGTGGATCCTAAATTTTGTTGTGCTTGCTAAGCCCTTGTATGAAGTTACAAAAGGGGGTGATAAGGAACCCCTAGTGTTGGGTGTTGGAGGCCCCCCCCAGGAAAAAGCATTCCAAGCCATTAAAGAAAAGAACTCCCACCTGGAACATCTGCCCAAAAGGCAGAAATTATAGCACGCATGAAGACTCTGAAATTACGTAAAGACTATCAACATTTATACTGATTCAAAGTATGCCTTTCTAACCCTGCATGTACATGGTGCACCATATAGAGAAAAAGGACTATTAAACTCGGCTGGAAAACAAGTAAAGTATCACCAAGAAATATAAAACTTATTGAAGGCTGTGTGAAAACCTAGAAAGGTGGCAGTAATGCATTACAAAGGACACCAAAGATGAATACTAAAAGTGATGCAGGAGCATGCTGGGTAGTGGCAAGCCAATGTATATTTGCAGCCCTACTACCTTAGGTCCCAAATGTAACACAAGGATACAGTTAAAAAAAAAAAAAGAATTGGAGTGGTCAGCACAAGAGCAAGCATTTGACATTCAGCAGTTCTCAACCTGTGGGTCACGGCCCCTTTGTAACAATGAAAATACATTGTGGCATTAGAAAGGTTGAGAACCACTGCCATAGATGATGGTTGGATGTGTTTACCAGATGAAAGAATAGTTGTGTCATAATTATTGGGACCTACTATGGTGCAGGCTATGCATGAACCCACCCATCTAGGACACTCCACTCCAACTACTAGGAAAGTATTTCTACATAAAACATCTAGCAAGCCTAGCAAAAACAATAATTCAAAGATGTGTCACCTGTAGCCAATTTAATGCCAAATAAGGCCCCCATCTGCCAACAAGTATTCAAAGTGTAATAACTACATCCTTTGAAAACATTCAAGTAGACCTCAAAGCAGAGGAAACAAGTATCTGCTGGTATAACTCAGGGTGAGTCAAAGCTTTTCCTACTCAAAGTGAAAAAGCACAAAACATCACACATTTTCTACTTAGAGAAATCATCCCTAAATATGACCTGCCACTTTACACAGGCTCTGATGATGTACCTGCTTTTGTAGCTCCATCTCTGAAGTAGAAGGTAAAAGGCAACCTCCTGTGTATTCTCTGTTGGGAGATCGAGTTTAATTGCCCTACCCCACTGTTTGAACAGAATGTTCTTAAGAGTAAGTTAAACATCTGGCTCTTTTGACATCACAGGCTTTTGAAGAAGCTTGACTGAGACTTTGTATACAATTTCCTTTTTCCTAAGTTTGGAGTTAAAAATAAAAGGAAACGGTAAGTAGGGGGGAGAGAGATGTGTAGAAAGACATGGATGTGAAGATGTACTTTTGATAGGGAAGGACAAAAGAGAAGAGAATAATTTTGTAAAGGAAAAAAGCTTGTATGAAAACTTTTTGTCTTAAAGTAACTGGTGGATTTAATAAAAAAAATTAAGATGAAAATGAAGAATTTTAAAATGTTGAAAGATGGCGCGTTTAAGTCGTGAAGCTTTGTAAAGAAGAATTTAGAATTTTGTATGGTATGTGACTAAGTTAATTATAATGGAAAGGAAATCTCTAGTTAAAACAACAAAGTTGTCTGTTCTCAGTTTGTAAGACTTACGTTTGAAGCCTCTTAAATTTCTATTCTTGTATACATATTTAAAGTGATGAGAAAAAATGCATCAAAAGTCAGAACTCAAAGGGTCAATTTACCATTATAGAGTTAATACAAAGTTTATTTTAAAAACTGTTTTTCTATCTTTTTGCTTGCTAAAAACTGTGGTTGCTATGTTACAAATAGCCTTGAAATAAAGTACCAGCACTAAGCAGAAGACCCAAGGTCAGTTACTCATTTGGAACTAAAGAAAACAAAAAGAGTCCTCTTCACTTTTTGAAACAGCAGTCACTTTTCTTTCTGAATTGGCATTGCTCTGTCTGGCTCTTACAGTAACTGAACGTATGTTACCAAATTGGAAATTAACTGGAAACTCCATACTACCTACAGACCACAAAGTTCTGAAAAAGTTGAAAGAATGAATAGAACATCAAAAGCTAGTATAGGGGAAATATGCCAAGAACCTAAATTTCAATGGATCCAGAATTTACCATTAGCATTGTTTAAAATCAGATATACTTCTATTAAAAAAACAGGGTACTCACCCTATAAAATACTATATCACAGGCCCCTCTCATTTTTATGAAATTTACCAGCAACCCTGAGAGAACTGGGAGAAACAGAACTTACTGACTAATGTCAGTAGGAAAAATAATGAAAAAATATTTCAGAAGGAGTGAATGATAGGTGTCATAGATAGTTTATCTCCCCCAGTCCACCCCTATTCTCTAGGTAACCAGATGTGAATTAGAGATTGGAGCTGGACCCTGCTGAAACCATGGTGGAAAGGCTGCTATTTGATGATCCTGTCCACACCAGCAGCAGTGAAGGTGGATGGCATTCCTGCCTGGATACATCACTCACATGTGAAACCAACCAGTGACAAGGAGTAGATGGTTCAATGACACCCAGACCATCCCCACTGCCTTACCCAGAGGAAACAGACTACGACCCTGCCCCAGTCACATACCAGGAGCTGACTAGTTGACTGCACGGCAGAAGCTTGAGGATGAGCAGCAGCGGCATGGGACCGATTCTTTGCTTTGGACTTTTTCACCTTTCTTCTTAGGTGTAAGACATAGTGAAGGTTGTGAAAATGTACCCAAGAGGTAACCCAAACTAGACAAACTGTCAAAACTGTGTTACTGGTTTGCTCTCATTATGAATGTACAGGAAAGCTTAAAAGAACTTGAATATATAATAAACCCCAATATCAGGTATATGTGCCCCCCAACCCCCAGTGGGCCTGCTGTTTGCTTCAATCTTTCTGAACCCCCAGAGCAAACTGAATTTTCTATGTGGTATACTGATATCCCTAGAAAAACAATAACACGAGTTATAACAGAATGAATACCAAAACAAGTACCTTTGATGCATGCCAAGTTTTTCATAACATAACATTTGAGGGAGCATGTACAAATCCATCATAGAAAAGACAATATACTAAAAGAGATAAGTACACATGCTACAGTTTAGGTACCTGTGCAGGATGTATGCACTGGCCTTATATAATTTGGGCCACACAGATTAATCCCAATGACAGTAATCCAGTACATTTAATAAAAGGGAAAGCTCCTTCACTAAATGCTACTTGTTACTCATTAAATGGTAAGCCTCCTTCCCCTAGTTGTAACTGGGGAAACTGTAATCCACTGATACTACATATAACCAACCCTTCTGACCCTAGATGGGCAAAAGGTGAAAACCTTATGTTAAGAATAAATGTACATGGAAGAGACCTTATCATAGGTATAACAGTTAAAATAACCAAAAGAAACTCAAAGCCTATGTACCAGGCTTTCTATGACAATAACCTGCTCCAGCCCTTACTCCTAAAACTAAAAACTTATTCCTCAACCTGGCAGAAAACATTGCTCAATCTTTAAATATAATATCTTGCTTTGTCTGTGGTGAGACTATGATGAGCAGTGAATGGCCCTGGGAAACCAGAAAAGTCGTTCCCTCAGATCCTACTCCTAATGTCACTCACTATAAGCATGCATGCAGTGGGAGTAAGCTTTTGGACACTAAAAACGTCCATCATAGGTCAATACTGTTTAGCCAGAGAAGGAAACAACTGCACCATCCCGGTGGGGAAGCTATCATGTCTAGGCCTAAAAATGTATAATGAAAGCATCAATAGTACTACCTGGTGGAGTAAGGACATAACTGAACTAAACCCCATGAGTAGATTCCCAAAGCTCAAAGCTGCTTGGGACCATCCAGGGATCAGCACTAACTGGGCAGCTCCACCAGGTCTCTACTGGATCTGCAGACACTGGGCCTATATTCAGCTTCCTGACAGATGGTACAGGAGTTGTTTAATATGTATGATCAAACTTTCCATCTTCCTACTGCCCCTAGAGAATGGAGAACTGTTAGGTTTTCCAGTTTATGCTTCTGAAGTGAAAAGACAAAAGCATGATGTGGTAATAGGAGATTGGAGAGATAATGAATGGCCTCCCCAGCAAATAATTCAATATTATGGTTCAGCCACCTGGGCTGAGGATAGGTCACGGGGATACCAAACCCCAATATGTACATTAAATCGGATTGTCCGATTACAAGTGGTTTTAGAAATAATAAGAAATGAGACTAGCAACGCCATAACCTTACTGGCCCATGAAGAAACCCAAATGAGAAATGCTATTTATCAGAACCGGTTGGTCCTAGACTACCTTCTAGCAGCTAAAGTAGGAGTATGTGGGAAATTCAATTTAACTGTTACTTACAGATTGATGATGAAGGACAAGGAATTGACGGTATAACTAAAAGGATAGCTAAAATAGCTCATGTATGGATACAAGTGTGGAATGAATTTAACCCAAATTCTTTATTTGGTGTATGGTTTTCTAAACTAGGAGAACTTAAAACTATTGATTATAGGTTTTCTTTTTGTAATTGAAGGATATTTGCTTTTGCTTATTACCTATCTTTGTTCAATTTCTCAAAGACATAATCTTTGCAATAGTGATAAAAGAGAACGCAGGCAAAGTGTTCATGGCTCAACGATATTATCAAATAGCTATGGATACCGATAATGAATGAGATGAGACCCCATTCCTAATCGATGGGCTCTCAAAAGGGGGAATGAAGGAGAAATAATCTTATAATTCTTAGTGATCCTGAGAAAGCAGCAGGCAGCTGCAGAACTCCTCCTCCCCTAAAGATAAGAAAAAATTTTACACTGAGCTGAAATAACCTTGAAAAGCAAAAGAAAAAAAGACTCTGTAACTAATAACAATACCCTGGTTTCTAACATCTGTAGCCATAACTATGTAGCTGATATTGAACTGAAGAGGAAAAAAAGTTATAAAACAGCCTGGAAAAAAAGTCAAAAGCCTTGGAACTCAGCATTTCACGCCTTGAGGCACTTGAGTTCTCCCTGGCAATTAAAGGTTCCTTCCTCTATCTTGTTAGTGTGTCTGTTTTAAGTTGCCATTTCCCTTCAACAATAGTGTGTGATCTGGCATTGAGAGACTGATGGAGAAACACCGGCTACACACAGAGAAGACTTTAGGGTGACCTTGCCACTCCTCCTTCCCTTCACACCACGGACTTTAAACAGCTCCCTCTGCCCACATTATCCAATTCAGGCTCCCAGGCTGGCCCTCCAGCATGGGACAACCAACCCCTGGCACCTTCTTCAGTGACCCTCCACTCAGCCCTAGAGAGACAAGTATGCTGGGCAGGTCCTATATCTAGCCCAGCTATATCTGAGCAGTTTCTGCCTCGTGGAGAGACACAACCTACGGTCAGTCTTCACCTGCCCAAGTTCTTTGTGCATTCTGTATGTCCTCTAGGCTTCCACTGTGATGAAGGGGGACGGTCAGTCGGAGCCCTGGGCCTGATGTCCTCCAGGAAGAGGGTGCTCAGGTCAGGGTGGTTATACATAATGTTGGCTCGGCCGGAATCAGCACAACGTTAGGGCCATTTTGGCAGGAACTAACCATGTCCCAGAAGGCCTCACGCAGAGCCTGCTTGCACAGGCGCCCTAGGGAGCACGCCTAGCCTCCCGCCCCCAGGGTGGGGCCTCATGAGAGAGGCTCAGTCTCTGGGGGCCGATGGCGACTCCTAGGGGACTCAGGCAGCAGTGCAGTCTCTCCAGGAAGCGACCGTGTGCAGAAGCTGCTTGCGCCGGCGCAATGCGCATCGCCCATGC
>CAUYTI010025998.1:0-43533 GCA_963575145.1 Galago senegalensis
CTCCCTCCACCCATTTCCCCCTCCCTTCTCCCTCCCCCCTCTGTATGTTCTTAGGCTATTTGGTTATAGCTTTCATATAAAAGGTTTAAATTAGTCTCATAATAGGGGTGTGTACATTGGATACTTTTTCCTCCATTCTCATGAAGGCTGTGTTGACCAGTTTGATGGAAGTATTTCAGAATGCATGTGAAAACCCCACACTGTACCCCAGAAGTGCATTAATGTACATAGTTAACATTCAATAAAAAAAAGTTAAAAAAAAATAGAAACATTTATAATACACCCATACATAGTTTGCAATTTTTTAAATGATGATGAGAAATTTAACCTCACTTAAAAATAAGGCATTTATAGATTTTTAAAATTCTTTCAGGGGGAATATAAGCAAAAATTTGAAGCCTTCAACTCTACATTGCAATTTCCCAAATGGATTGTACAGTACTGACACCTGACCAAAATAAATTATTTAACTGCCCATGGAAAAATGAGAAAGTAAGGACAATTTATTGATTTTTTTAAAAATGATGTTAAATATTTTAGTTTAAATTTCTACCTCTTATTCTGAAATTTGGAGCTTTCTACTTTTCTTTTTCTTGCAGGGTAAGGAGTTAAATATTTTTTAGTTTCAAAATAATGATGTGGCTGGGCCTGGTGGCTCACGCTGTAATCCCAGCAGTCTGGGAGGCCGAGGTAGGTAAATTGCCCTGAGTTCACAGGTTTGAGACCAGCCTGAGCCAGAGCTAGACCATGTCTCTGAAAATAGGTGGGTGCTGTGGCAGGCACCTGTAGTCCCAGCTACTCATGTGCTACTCATGTGCTTTTTAAGGCCGACACAGGAGGCTGCCCATAAGTAGATGAAGCTGAATTTCATTTGCTACCAAGAAACGTACAAAAGTCTGACCTATAACTTCCAAGCATTGAAAACAGAAAAAAATACCCATATCCCTGGGAATATACAAAACACATTTTGAAGCTATGGAGTTATCATTTTAGGCATTACAGAGCAATTTCAGAAAATTACAGGGTGATTTACAATTATTGATGCCAAAGATTTGTTGAAATTCTGTACTTAAAATCATATCTCTTCCTGCTTATCTAGCTGATCCTGCTCTTTTGCACTGTGTAACTTACTAATTTACTCTAAGTTTCTCCCAGCTGCAATGTGAACCCCATGAAGGCAGGGTTCCCAGGCCTGTTTATTGTTTACTCATCCCAGGCCCTAAAAAAACCAACATTCAATGCCTATTTGTTGAATGAGTTGATGAGTGTAGAACACAGATTGAAACTCCCACTTGGGCATCAGCATACATTCACACCGAGGCCTCAGCAGAACTAACAGCCCTTTTTTGTCAGGGTGGCTGCTGTAGGCACACCCACATTTTAGGTGTGTTGAAAGACTGGCCAGAGAAATATCAAAGTCCAGTACAGCAAGCTGTAAAGCAATAGTCACCTGGTTAGTTTCTGGTAGTGAGTCTGTACGTGCAGAAGGGAAGGCGATGTTGGGATGAGGAGAGAGTAAACTGTTAGTCACACACAGCAGTGATTCTCAAGTGGGGAGGCCTGGCACACTGGTGTGCCATGAGAGGATCTTAGATGTGTCTCAAAAATTTTTAAAGATCCTTAATTGAATTATTTTAGAAAGAAGTTCAAAGCACAGTAGGTATACTAGTTTTTTACTCTTCTTCTTTTTTTTTGGATTAGCATAATTTAAGTGTACTATGGAAGTTTAACTGAAGGTTCGCAAGTGCATGAGATGGGGAAGGTTGAAAGACACTGTCTTACAGCCTCGCATTCGGTCAGCACCTGGAGGTGTCAAGTGAACGAGGAATGCAGCATTTGACAATTTCTCATCCTGTAGTCTTTTCTCATATAATAATAGTTATCTGTTCTGAATGTTGATCTCATTGAAACACAAAGAAAATATCAATTGAGGATGTGAGAAGCAAATTCATACATTAACCATGGAGCCAGCAATGGCACAGAGGCCGTGAAAAGAATCCAGATTAGAACAGAGAGAATCAGTCAGGTCACAGGCCAAGGGAATAGTCTGACAATTGGACTGCCACCGAGTGAAGAATTACACATACTCTATTTTTCCTGTATGTTCTCATGTACTTTTGCCTGGGTTTGTAGGAACACGCTGGCTTAATTTGCTTTTGATGGTTGTATTTCTCCCTGGGAGAAAGGGAACAAGTGCTAAGACCTAGAAAGTGGATGGCAGGCAGGATGAGGTGGATGGAAGCACAGGCACACAATTTCTGTGCCAAGTGCAGTTCTCCAGACTGAATTATATTTGATATTTGTATTAGTTCTTTCATTTCAAACAGAAATGAAAAACCAGATCAAGCGGTGAAGCACGGAATCCCGTAATTTAATGCTGTACAGACACCAGGGGTCAGCGTTTCGACACAGATGATTCTGGGGAGGCCTCAGTGTTCTACCCTGGCTGCTATGTGTGAGGGTGGATAGGGAAATGGAATTCGATGGACATTTTGCAAATCTCTTCCTTTTGCAGCTTACAATCTTGATGCCTCCCTTTTACATCTAATCAGTCTGCGATTGCCATGGGAGATGGCATCTAACAAGGAGTCCTTCCAGTCTCACTGGCCCTAATGGCTTCAGGAAGCTTCAGTGACCTCTGAATTTACACTAATTTTCCTTATCCTAAAAGAGTGACCTAACCTGCAGAGTCCTTAATCTATGCTTGCTTGATAAATGTATTGGATGATTTCCTGGGATGCACTATTTTATTGATAAAAATCTGCTGGAAAGGGGTCTCAAGAGCTGGTGAGACTGTGATTCTGAGCTTATTTGGTGCTTTTGACTCAGTGCTGGCTACCATTGTAATTGCTCTGTCTCTGATCTGTCCTTTCCCTCAACGTCCCTAATTCAGAGTGGGCATGCTACAGTATCTCTTAGGATCCACTATATTTTTTTCATAATTAAAAAAATACATATAGTAAAATTCACTTGTTTGGGTAAATAATTCCTGAGTTAGGTGCCACTGGCTCAGGGTCCTACAAGGCTGCCATCAAGGTGTCAGCCAGAGCCGTTGGGAGGGAGCCACCAGAGGAAGCGTCTGCATCCGTATTCATTCACATGGCTGTTGGTAGGATTCAGTCCCTTGTGGACTGCTGGGCTGTGGACCTCAGTTCTTTGCTGCAAGAGGCCTTTCTCAGACCCTTGTCATGTGGCTCTCTCCACTGGGCAGCACACAACATGGCAGTTGGCTTCCCTCAGAACAAGCAAGTGAGGAAGTGAGAGGCTGAGGGAAAAATGAAAACCAGAGTCTTTGGGTAAACCTATCTTTTAAAAATTATTTTCAACATATTCTGTTGCCCTGAGTACAGTGTCACAGTGTCATTGCTCACAGTAACCTCAAACTCTTGGGCTCAAGTGATCCTCTTGCCTCAGCCTCCCAAGTAGCTGTAGGCATCTGCTACTATGCCCAGCTAGTTTTTCTATTTTTAGTTTAGATGGGGGTCTCACTCTTGCTCAAGCTGGTATTGAACTCTTGATCTAAGGCAATCCACCTGCTTTGGTCTCCCAGAGTGCTAGGATTACAGGCTAGAGCCATCACACCCAGCTGCATTGGTAACATATCTTGAAAGTGCCATTCCATCATATCTGATTTTTGCTGTCTTCTATTTATTAGAAGCAAAGAGGACCACACAGCATTGTGAATACCACAGGGCGGGGATTATTTTAGAGGATGCCACCATGAAGGCTATTGCAGTGGTCCAGCTAGGAAATGACAGAGTTTGAATTTGGCTTAGCCAGGCATGGTGGTACACACCTGCAGTCCTACCCACTTGGGAGACTGAGGCAGGAGGATTGCTTGAGCCCAGGAGTTGGAGGCCACAGTGAACTATAATCATATCACATCACTACAGAGTCAATAACAAAGTGAGAAATTGTCTCAATAAAAAAGGTTTAAATTTGGGTGGTGATAGTAGCATTAAACAGAAGTGTTACTGTTCCTCTTATTGCTAAAAAGGAGTGATATTTATAAGGACAGAATTGGTAAAACATAATTATTGATTGGATATGGTAGATAAAGGAATGAAAGATTTTAAAGAAGACTCCAGGTCTCTGGCTTGGGCTCCGGAGTAACTGGCAACACTATTTACTTATAATGATATACTACAGGAAAGGAAAGAAAAGATTTAAGGGTAGTTTTAAACATGCTAGGTTTCAGGCGCCTGTGTGGTTTCTAATTTAAATATATAACCAAGTGGTTATATATTCAAATTTGGTGCTCATGAGAAAGTTGTGGATCAGATGATAGAATTGGCATTCCTCATCACAGACATTGTAATTAAAGCCTGTCTTAGGTCTGGTTTCCTCAAGCATAAATTTCCCAAGTGAGTGACTCACCGGGAATGAAGTGAAGGGACTCTTTCTAGTTCTGTCCCTTGGCTCCCGGATTCACATATTTTACCACTGGATTCACCGTTGGACACACCACCACATAACAACCACTTGCAACTCCCCAACCTCATAGTGTCTCTCCTCTAGGCTGCACCTCAGCTGTACCTTCAAGATTTGTAAGTAAATGGAGTATGTTTTTCTTTTCAACAGATAGTAGCATATTGAGTCGTAGCATCTTTATTTCAGACTGGTTGGACATTCAACAGTGGCAGTAACTAGATCAGCATTGGTGGGAGGGAGACCCTGCCATTGGGTTCATGCAAAGCCTCCATTGGTTCCTCAATGACTATTCTGTGAAGAAGTCTAACATGCCAGCCTTGGTGTGGCCATGGCTACCTGACATCTACCAGTCCAGTCATCCTGTGTAACCAGTTGTATAGAGCTTCTTCCACAATGGATACTCCCTGGTGAACATTCCATGGGTCCATGTAGCTCTTCAGTTCCACATCTCTTTGTTTCCAGCCTTCCAGTCTGTGCTATCCAGTGCCAGATGGTGCATTGCTCAGGAGGTCATGTTTATCCATCTTTCAAGTCACTTCTCTCTGCACGCAGAATGGATGACCAGATACACTGGCTATTTGATACTGGGACCTCTGTAAGTAGGCATGCTGTGCAACAGGGTCAATATTTACTTTGTACCAGCATATCAAACTGATCTACCTGGGAACCAAGTTTTTCCTCCATCATTGGTGGGTTCTCCGCTATAATAGAGAATCATTTTAGCATCCCCATATCTCAGGCCTTTAGATGTGTTTCTTTGAACTCTGGTAAGACTACTCTGGCATCTCTACCTCTTTGAGTCAGATTTACCCTCCCCCACTCCATGTTCCAAATAGTAATACCAGGAAAGAAAATAGGACCAGCTCCAAAGCCCTACAGGAAGTACCCTGAAGGGCATTGGTAGCAGAAGGATGTTAAAACCAGGGGAGAGGTACCTAGACTGGTAAAGGTGATTCAAGGGGAGCTGTGCAGACCAATAGTGTCTACTGTGAAGCCACAGGAGCGGACAGTATGGAGAGGAGGCAGAGTGAAGAGTATAATATTTCAAATCAAGCCCTCCCTAGAAGACCCCAACATGAAATGGTGACTAGAGAAGGGATTGCCAACAAATGAGACAGAAGAAGAATCACAAAAGAGATGATGCCAAGGCTGGTGTGGTGGCTCCCTCCTGTAGTCCCAGCACTCTGGGAGGCCAAGGCAGGAGGATTGCTTGACGTCAGGTGTTCCAGACCAGCCTGAGCAAGAGCAAGACTCCATCTGTACTTAAAATATAAAAAGTATCCAAATGTTGTGACAAGCACCTGTAGTCCCAGTTACTTGGGAGACTGAGGCAGGAGGATCACTTGAGCCCAGGAGGTTGAGGTTGCTGTGAGCTATGATGCCATGGCACTCTACCCAAGGTGACAAAGTGAGACTATGTCTCAAAAAAAAAAAAAAGAAGAAGAAGAAGAAGAAGAAAGATGATGCCAGGCAGTGTTTTAAGTAAGGGATTATTCCACTGAATTGGCTGGTGTTGAGTCATTAAGTAAGCTGAGCGCTCAAATGCATTCATTAGATGAAGTATTGAGGAGAGGTCAGAGATGACATTGGCAAAGGGGACAGTGGGACAGTGGGCCTAGAGCCACATTTATAATAAAGAGTGGGAGGTAATAAAATACAGCTGAATAAAATAAATTAACAGTAGAAGGAAGGAAAGAAATAAGATGAAGAATGGAAAGGACTATGAGGTTGAGAATTAAAAAAATATTTTCATTATGCTTTTTGTTTGCTTTGTTCTAATATTTAGAGAGACATGAATAATGACAGTATGAAGGAGGGGGAGGGAGAGAGGGAGAAGGAGAGAGAGAGAAAGAGAGAGAGAGGTTCCATAGTGCATGATTCCTGAGAAGGCTCTGGAGGAGAGGAATCTAAGCTCAGAAAAAGGAATTGCTTTTGACAATGAGGGACAATCTCCACAAGAAAACAAGAGAGAAGAAAAGATTTTAGGGATTTGGTGATAAGAAGTTGAGAGTATATAGTTCCAATCATATGGTTTATTTTCCCTGACTAGAAGGTCAATTGCTAAGGGTTTATGTGTGGGAGAAAATAAGAGAGTTGAGGATGGTGGACAATGAATGAAAGAAAGGACAGATAGTGTGCAGAGTGGGCAGATGACAACAGCCATGAAAAGAAAGTGTAAGGCTAGATTACATGAGACTCAGAGGGTTAGGATTTGCAGAGGGTGGAAAAATATTTGTCTGGAACGTGGACCTACTTCCAACCCTGAGGTGCTTGGGAAATTAGGAAATATGCAACTCCTGGTACAAAGGGCTGTCAGGGAAGTGGTATATTACAGCTTTAGTGACAAGCAGAAAGTGCAGGGAAGGTAAGTTTGAGGCTGTCAAAGAATAATTTATCTCAACCCTGGAGTTTCTGGAGAGGAAAATAAAGAGTTTGGGAGTAAGGATTGGAGCAGAGATTAGGTCAGAGAGGAGAAAACAGAACATTACACAAACCAACTAAACCTGCTATGACGTTTTCTTCTGTGAGGACACTATTCCTTTTTAATCATCAGTCTAAATTGTTCCCTACCCAAGGCAAGTCAATTGGGATCATTTTAAAAATGGATTAAAATAAATCTTAACTGGATTTGAACTTGATTGGCTGCTCTGGTCTACACTGAAATATTGCTTTTAAGGAACATTCACGTGTGGATATTAATATAGGTCACCATTTTTCTATAATTATAACTACTAATTATAACCATCATCTTTCTCCTCATTCTTTGACCTCACTCTCACATGATTAAATGTTTTGCTATTTTTCTTTTTTTATCATTATTTTTTTTTTATTGTTTGGGATTCAATGAGGGTACAAAGAATTAGGTTACACTGATGGCATTTGTTAAAGTCCCTCTTATAATTGTGTCTCACTCCCCAAGAGGTGTGCCATAAACCATGATCCTCCATCCCCTTCCCTCCTCTCTTCTCTCCACTTTGCTCATTCCCCAACCTTTCCCCTCCTTGTATTAGCTCATCTACTGCCTTCATATTCAGTGGATTCTTGCTTCTTCATTCTTGTGATGTTTTACTAAGAAGAATGTGTTCCACCTCCATCCAGGTTAATACAAAAGATGTAAAATCGCCATACTTTTTAGTGGCTGAATAGTATTCAGTGGTATACATATACCACAGCTTGTGAATCCATTCCTGGGTTGGTTGGCATTTAGGCTGTTTCCACATTTTGGCGATTGTAAATTGAGCTGCGATAAATAGTCTAGTGCAAATGTTCTTATGATAAAAGGATTTCTTTTTCTTCTGGCAAGATGCCTAGTAATGGGATTACACAGGATCAAATGAGAGGTCTAGTTTGAGTTCCTTGAGGATTCTCTGTACTTCCTTCCAAAAGGATTGTATTAGTTTGCAGCCCATCAGCAGTGTTTAAGTGTTCCCTTCTCTCCACACCCACCCCAGCATTTGCAGCATTGAGACTTTGTGACATGGACCATTCTCATGGAGTTAGGTGATATCTCAGGGTGGTTTTGATTTGCTTTTCTCTGATGATTAGAGACACTTGGCATTTTTTCATACATTTGTTAGCTATTCATCTGTCTTCTTTAGAGAAGGTTCTATGCATGTCTCTTGCCCAGTGATATATGAGATTGTCTTTTTTTGTTGATTAACTTGAGTTCTCTATAGATCCTAGTTATCAACCTTTTGTTTGATTCATAATATGCAAATATCTCTTCCCATTCTGAAAGTTGGCTATTTGCTTTGGTTATTATTTCCTTATCTGTACAGAAGCATTTCAGTTTAATTAAATCCCATTTGTTTATTTTTGTTGTTGCAATTGCCATGAACATCTTCTTCATAAAGTCTTTCCCCAGGCCAATATCTTCAAGTGTTTTTCCTGCACTTTCTTTGAGAATTTGTATTGTTTCATGCCTTAGATTTAAATCTTTTATCCATCTTGAATCAATTTTTCTAAGTGTAAGTGTGGGTTCAGTCTTTTGCATTTGGTTATCCAGTTCTCCTAACACCATTTATTAAATAGGGATTCATTTCCCCCAGTGAATGTTCTTGTTTTATAAAAGATCAGGTGTCTGTAAGAGGTTAGTTTTCATCTCATGGTTTTCTATTTGGTTCCAAATGACAAAGTCTCTATTTTGTGCCAATACAATACTGTTTTGATCACTATGGCCTTGTAGGGTGATACTCTGGTTTTGTTTTTATTACTAAGTATCGCCTTGGTTATACAGGGTTTCTTCTAGTTTCATATAAAATGAAGAATTATCTTTTCCAAATCTTGAAAGTATGATGATGATATTTTAATGGGGATTGGATTGAATCTGTAGATTGCTTTGGGTAGTATAGACATTTTTACAATGCTGACTCTTCCCAGCCATGAGTATAGTATGTTCTTCCATTTGCTAATATCTTCTGCTATTTCTTTTCTTAGGGTTTCATAATTTTCTTTGGAGAGGTTCTTCATCTCTTTTGTTATGTATATTCCTAGGTATCTCATCATTTTTTAAGCTACTGTGAAGGGAATTTTGTCCATGATTAGCTTCTCATCTTAGCTGTTATTGGAACATATAAAGACTACTGATTTGTGGATAATTATTTTTATATCCTGAGATATTGCCATATTTTTTGATCACTTCCAGGAGTCTTGTGGTTGAATCTTTTGGGTCCCCTAAGTATAAGATCATATCAGCAGCAAAGAGTGAGAGTTTGACCTCTCCTGTTTGGATGACCTCTGTTTCATTCTCTTGCCTGATTGTATTGGCTAAAACTTCCACCACTCTGTTGAATAGTAGTGGTGATAGAGGACAACCTTGTCTGGTTCCAGTTTTAAGTGGAAAAACTTTCAGTTTTACCCCATTCACTATAATATTAGCTGTGGATTTGTCATAGATGGCTTTGGTCAGATTAAGAAATGTGCCATGCCTAAATTCATAAATGTTCTAATTAGAAAAGGATGCTAAATTTTATCAAATGCTTTTTTCTGCATCTATTGAGAGAATCATATGGTCTTTGTTTTGCTTCTGTTGATATAATGAATTACATTTATGGACTTGCATATGTTAAACCAGCCTTGCATCTATGGGATGAAACCTACTTGATTGTGATGAATGAATTATTTTTTTAACGTGTAGCTGTAATGTATTGACCAGGATTCTATTAAGAATTTTTGCCTCTGTATTCATTAGTGCAATTGGTCTGAAATTCTCCTTTTTAGTTTGGTGTTTTCCTGGTTTTGGTATCAGGGTGATGTTTGCTTCATAAACCATGTTGGGGGAAGATTCCTTCTTCCTCAATTTTTTGAAATAATTTCTGTAGCATGGCTATAAGCTCTTCTTTGAAGATTTGATAGAATTCTGGTGTAAAGCCATCTGGACCAGGGATTTCTTTTGTTGGGAGATTTTTTTGTTTCTTCAATCTCAGTTCTTAAAATAGTTCTGTTCAAGAGATCTATTTCTTCTTGTTTGAGTCTAGGGAAAGGGTGTGATTCCAGGTATTGATCCATTTTCTCCACATTGTACAATTTCTGGGCATAGAGTTTCTTGTAGTACTCAAAGATGATCTCTTGTATCTCTGTGGCATCTGTTGTTATTTCCCCTTTATCATTTCTGATTGAGGTTATTAGAGATTTTACTTTTCTGTGTCTAGTTAATCTGACCAAAGTTTTATCAATTTTATTTTTTCAAATAACCAACATTATGTTTCATGAATTTTCTGAATGATTCTTTGTTTTCAATTTAATTCATCTCTGATTTAATTTTGGTTATTTATTTTCTTCTACTGGGTCTGAGATTAGATGGTTCTTCTTTTTCCAATTCCATAAGGTGGTTCGTGAGTTTGTTGATATGTACTTGTTCCCTTTTCCGAATGTAGGATCTAATGTGAGAAATTTCCCTCTTAAGACTTTTTTTGCTGTATCCCACAGGTTTTGGTAATTTATGTCTTCATTGTTGTTATGTTTGAGTAATGATTTCCTCTTTTATCTCTTCCTGAAGCCAACTATTAAACTAAGGTTGCTTAATTACCATGCCTTTGTGTGGAGATGAATGTTTTTGTTGGAGTTGAGTTCCACATTCATTGCCTTGTGGTCTAAGAAGAAACAAGGCAAAATTTCTATTCTTTTAATTTTGGTGAAGTTTTATTTTTATCCTAAGATGTGATCTATTTTGGAGTATGTACCATGTGCTGACAAGAAAAATCTATGTTCTTAAAAAAAAAAAAAAGAAAAATCTATGTTCTTTAGCTTTGGGGTGGTATGTTCTATACATGTCTATTAATCTCATTTGTTCTAGGGTCACATTTATGTTCTTTATGTTTTTCTTTAGTTTCTGTTTAGAGGATCTGTCCAGTTTTGTCAGAGGGGTATTAAAGTCCCTTGCTATTATGGTGTTATGGGATATCATATTGCTCAGACTCATCATGGTCTGTTTCATAAATCTGGGAGCATTTAAACTGGATGCATAAATATTTAAAATTGACATGTCTTATTGTTGTATTGTTCCTTTGACCAGTATAAAATGTCCATCTTTGTCTTTCTTAACTTTAGTTGCTTTAAATCTACTTGTATCTGAAAATAAGATTGCAACTCTTCTTTTCTTCTGATTCCCATTTGCTTGAAATAACTGTTTTCCGTCCCTTTACCTCGAGTCTCGATTTGTCCTTCAAGGCTAGTTGTGTCTCCTGGAAACAGCATATGGATGTTTTGTGCTTTTAACCCAATCAGCGAGCCTGTATGTCTTCAGTGGTGAATTCACTCCATTGACATTTATTGAGAGAATTGATAAGCATGGTGGAGTTCTATTCATCTTACTTTGTGAAAGTCTTTTGTGTAGTTTTATTCTTTGTTCCATTGTTGAAGCTAAGTTTTGATCTTTAGCTTTTGGGTGTGTACTTTGCTGGTGGTCCATTGTGATGGTCAGTGTTTAAATAGGTCTAAGTATTTCCTGTAGAGCTGGTCTTATTGTGGCAAATTTCCTCAGAGCTTGTATATTTGCAAAAGATTTTATTTCTCCATCTATTTTGAAGCTTAGTTTAACAGGATACAGAATTCTGAGCTGAAAATTATTTCGTTTATGAATGTCAAATGTGGATGATTATAGGTGAAATGCCTATATGCTTCTGGCCAAAATAGCCATTTCAGAGAGAGCAGTGAAAAGACTTTGTGCAGGCATACTTGTGAGAAACTGAGGCAGAATCCCATATGGCCAGGTTGGTTTCAGGCCTAACTTGACCAAGACTCTGGCTGGAATGGCATATCCAGAGATGTTCAGACTGAGTTAAGGAATTAAGGTTGACTTTATAAGGCCAATAAAAAAGCCCTTTGGAAAACTGGCCAAATACCCATCAGTAACCTTTCCTGATCTGTGGAAAGTGACAAAGGTCACTTGCTGATAGTCTGAGAATGGAAATGTGCTCAGGGACCTCAAGAGAAGAAGAATTTACCCAATGGATACAGGGATCTAATGGCACAGATGAAACCTGGGCTCATGAAAAGCTTTTGAGAAGTCCAGCCTGAAAATTCCTTATAAAAGTTTCCAGCAAAACCCCCCTGACTTAAGGCCTACATGGGAGCAGAGGTTTGCACACACATTCCTGTTATGCCCAAGAAGTTTCTTTATGCCTTGCTTAAAGATTCGAAGTAGCAGCCTTCAAGCAGAAAAGCCATCAAGGGCAGGTATTCAATCTACCTTGTTCCTCCATAACCTCAGGCTTTATCAGATAAGAACAAAAGAAGTAATGGCTAACAACATGTTCTCCATTAAGTTATGTTAAACTGGGTTATGCTGAAAGGGTTATGCTTAAAGGTGTATGTTGGGTGGGTTATCAGATTACTAGGGAGGAACTACTTACAGGGCAGGTGGTCACAAGATGTTTAAATGGATTAATGAAGTCATTGATGTCCAATGCGCATGTGCAGAGGGAAGTCATTGATGTCCAATGTGCATGTGCAGAGGGATTGTAATGAATATTAATAAGGTAAGGTCATTGCTATATAGTATGCATGCACAAGATTGATTATACATAAACCAACAGTAAATAAAGAAGCTCGCCATTTTGCCTGAGTGAGCAGATGGTGACCTTTATTTAAAACACAATTTCAATAAGCATGCTTATTTTTTGTGATTTTGCTTTTCCATGAGATCCTTATAGCAACACCCTTATGGCAACAAATGACCATGCACTTCTGGCTTGGAAAGTTTTAGTTTGGAAGTATGGTGTCATCCTAATGGCTCTGCCTCTGTAGGTCAGCTGGTGCTTACTCACAGCTGCTTGCAGAATTTTTTCTTTCATCTTGACTTTGGATAGGTTCATTACTGTGTGTCTTGGAGAGGTTCTGTTTGAGGTGAGATGACCTGGAGTTCGATATATATCTGAATGGACTGTGTTGGGGTCTTTAGTAAAACTTGGGAAGTTTTCATTTGTGCTACTTCTAGTAGGGCTTCCATTCCTTTCTTCTTACCCTTCAGGAATCCCTATCATTCATATGTTTGAATGCTTCATGGAGTCTCATCGTTCTCTAAGAGCCTGTTCTGTGCTCTCTCTCTTCTTTTCTGCCTGTTCAACTACCTAGGTTAACTTGAAATCTTTATCCTCTAGCTCTGAGGCTCTTTCTTCTCCATGGTCTAACCCAGTGGTTCTCAACCTTCCTAATGCTGCGGCCCTTTAATACAGTTCCTGTGAGACCCACAGGTTGAGAACTGCTTGTCTAACCTATGTTTGATACTTTCTACTGTGTCTTTACACTCTCTGATTGTCTCCTTCATTTCCTTAAGCTCAGCCATATCCTTTCTATAATATATATATATATATATATATATATATATATATATATCGTCCAACTTTTGGTTCTGTCTTTGCATTTTTTTCCATCCATTCTTTTTATTGTCTTTATCATCTGTATTTTAAATTTCCTTTTTGTCAAGTATATTAATTCTTTGTAGGTGGAGTCTTCTGCAATAGCTGCCTCATGGTCCCTTGGGGCAAGTTCCTCTGTTTTGGTTTTTCATATTGCCTGAATTTTTCTGTTGGTTCCTCTTCATGTGTTCTTTCTTGTTTACCTCCTTGTCCTCCTTTTTCCTTCTCACTGTCTCCTTTATTTCAAACAGAAGTCCTTGCTCTTGATGACAGTATATTGCAATATGTCACCAGGACACCAGGTGGCTCTGTGGTTTTTAGGAGACAGCACAGCCAGCAACCTCTGTGGTCCTTATTCCTAACTTAGTTGCCTTCAGTGATCACCTGATTGTTTCCTCAGCATTCAAGCCCTACTGGGTTGGGATCTTAAAGCTCACAAGAATTCTTCAAGGCCAGTTCTCATAGTACTCCCCAACCCCCGTGGGGTGCAGGAGTCCCTCAGCCTGTCCCAAGAGTGGAGTTCTGATCCTGGCAGGCAGAATTAAGACAGCTGTACTTTAGGCCCCTGCTAAGACCTTCTCACAACCTTCCCACAATGGCAGCGCGCTGGCCTCCGAGACCTTCTCAGTATGGCTGCCTCACCAGCCACCAAACCTATAGCAAGTCCACTCCAAATGGCATTTGAATCTGGTTGCTGCATACCGTTCAAGTCCTCCCACTCTTCCAATATTTCCACTCAATGCACAGCTTCCCCAAACAACTCACAACTACAGAAAGGCTCCCTCCTGGGCCAGATCTCCGTGGAGGGGCCAGCCAATCCCAGCTGGTCATAATCATTTGCCTAATTCATCAGATTTCCAATTTTATGGATCCTACACTGGGTCCAGCTCACCACCTCCTCATTGTGCTCCCTGAGCTATGATTCTGGGTAAGGTCCCCAACCCAGGTATGGCAGAGTTCTCTCTTTTTCCTCAGTCATTCTAGAAGAGCTCAGCTAAACTATCCTTCTAGTTTGCCATCTTACTCTCCTCTCTTTTGCTATTTTTTTAAGAGATCTATTTTTAGGCTTTGAATGCAGTACATTAACTGATCATTGAGAATTGACTACAGATATTTTTGTCTTGCATGTCTATTGGGAGGCCTGACAATTATCATGAGTCTACCAAAGTCCCTGTGGAATCAGACGGCATATAAACTTATGAGAGAGAGTTATAATAAATAGATTTATTCTCAGTTTGCAGCTGAGAAATATTCATTATTCTCAATTGCATCCTTCATTAAACCTGGGGAACTGCAATGCAAATTAAAGACTAATAAAAGTAGATTACCTCAGGTTGTTGAGGGAAGGGTGTGCTTAGGAATGAGGATTCATTCAGTAAGCACTAGGGAGCCAGTAAACTACTTTCTGATACTATAACTTTCACCATCGGAGTTGTGCTTTTGGAAGATAACTATGACTGCTATGTGGAAGTTGAGGTGGACAGAAGGACTTGAAGCAAGAAGGAAAGTAAGAAGCTAGGGCAAGAGGCTGAGTGAGAAACAACATGAGTGGACTCTATGCAAGGACCAGCAGTGGGAAGATGGTGATGGAGAGAGCTGGATATACTACCCACACTGGGTTGGCACCTCACTAAACTGCTTCATTTGTCCAATCATACAGAAAGGGCACAATTCCTGAACTCATGTTTTTTCACTACTCTCACTCCAACTACATTCTTCCCCATGTGCCCCCAAATATCTTGCTTAGCCATGTAGAATTTGTGTTAAAAGGACAGCACCTTTCCTGACATCTGTAACGCTAAGGAAGGAGGATGGAAAACAAGTGCACAATTACTATTGCACAGTTTCAACTAGAACTGATTCTTCCAGCCTGAAATGGGCTCTTGGTTTTCCTTGGTGACATTTTCATACCTTCATTACAAGAGAAAGACCTTGGTAACCATGTCACACATTTCCTGTGGTCTGAAACATACCCACTTAATGAGAGGATGACCTTTATTTATCTTTAAAATGTGACATCATTAGCAGTTAACCAAACATACAGAGTGAGTGTGACACAATGACTTGGGACACTAAATGTCACATTGTTTTTCTAAACAGCACTTGGGCAAAGTGATCAGAAATTTCCTCTGTTGCTAGGACTTTTCATATAAAAACAAAAGCATAGTTGGGTGTATGTAGTAGACTGCATAACTGTTTCCTAATATTCAGTGCTTCCTCCCCAAATGTATTAAATATATTTATCTGACCCTTTGAAATTAGATTTGGCTATGTGACTTGCTATGGCTAAAGAAATATAATGGAAGTGGCATGTGTGTCCCTTCTGGTGGAAATGTAAGGAGCATTTTTTTGCCATGCTGTTTCTACCCTCTGCCTCAGCAATAGGCAATGTAGATTGTGTCTGTTCTCTCTGGCTGGGTCCTCAGGTGAGGAAAAAGTGACAGGGAGCAAAGCCCTCAGCTGGCACAGGATGTAAATGCACTGAGCCACTGAGAGTTAGGAATATTTGTTACAGTATAATCACCCTGTATTGATTGATAAAAGGTGTATATTATGTGTCTACTGCATACCTGTATATCTGGAGTCATTTTTATAAGAAAGAAACATTGGGGGGCGGGAAGTGTGGGTGTAACAAGAATAAAAGTTGTTAGAAAATAGTCTTTAAATTGTCACTAGAAATTGGTGAAAATAACCTGCTTGTTCTTTTATGTTTAACTATATGTTGCTATAGAAATGATCAAAAATATTTTTTAAGTGCTTAGGGATAGAAGAGGAGATAAAGTAATTGCAAGGACAGAAGAATAAATGTAGAAAGAAATAGAACGTTCTCTAGATTTTCTAAAAGGATTAGGGAAGAGTGAAATAACAGAATTGCCTCCAATTGCAGAAACCAAAACACCTGTTGGGTGGGTATCTGGATGGCTTTGTCTGGAATTAAACTGTGGGGCTGCACACCCTACCAGTCCTATCTCAGAGGCCCACACTGACATTTCATATATTAGGTAGGTCTCTCAGATCTTCCCACCAGGCACAAGGTGGGAACAGTGTGATTGGCCAAAGATTGGCTTGAACTCTAGAAATGAGTACTGTGAAAAGCCTTTTTTGAAGGTGCTAAAGATTTTATCATGTTGTTAGATGTTTTCATGGTTAGTAAAGAAGTATTTCCTGATTTCCTTTGTGTTTCTTAAAAAGATACATGTGTAATATGAATTTAAAAGTCTGATGAGAAAGATGTCCAGTCAGAGGAAACAATCAGTGACTGTCTTTAGTGTTACTTTGGAAAAAGAAAGTACAAGTTCCTTCCTCTGACTCTGGATTTTTCTATTATCACCTTGTGCATGTATGTGTGTGTGACAGGGGCTCCAAGAAATTAAGTATAATATAACTCAACCCCAGCTTTCCGGGGGTTCAAAGGACTTTTAAAATTGTGTTGCTCAAGAAATTTGGCATCCATGGTTCAGTGAAATAGGAGAACTGATTGTAGCTTTTTATCCCTGTAGAAAGTATCTGTTTCCATCAACTGGAATTACAAAAAAAAAAGAGTGAAGTTGGGTTATATGTTTCCATGCCTATTAGATAACTAAGTGGAAGTGGTTAGTTGGCCAATAGGCATGGAAACATATAACCCAACTTCACTCTTTTTTTTTTCATTAAATCATAGCTGTGAACATTAATGCAATTGTGGGGTACAATGTGTTGGTTTTATACACAATTTGAAATACTTTCATCAAAATGGTTAACATAGACTTCACCACATTTCCTTAGTTATTGCGTTAAGACATTTATATTCTTAGTAGATTTAATATGCACCCTTGTAAAATGCACCATAGGTGTGGTCCCACCAATTACCCTCCCTTCACCCCTCCTCCCCCCTCTCCTCTACTCCCTCTCCTCTTTCCCCTTCATCTTGGTCTGTAGTTGGGCTATAGCTTTCATATGGAAGTGTAGGTGTTTATAAATTGGTTTCATAGTAGGGCTGAGTACACTGGATACTTTTTCTTCCATTCTTGAGATACATTGCTAAGAAGAATATGTTCCAGCTCAATCCATGTAAACATAAAAGAGGTAAATTCTCCATTTTTTTAAAGGCTGCATAATATTCCATAGTGTATATATGCCACAATTTATTGATCCATTCATGGGTCTATGGGCACTTGGGCTTCTTCCATGACTTAGCAATTATGAATTGGGCTGCAATAAAAATTCTAGTGCAAATATCTTTGTTATAAAATGATTTTTAGACTTCTGGATATATACCTAGCAAAGGAATTGCTATTTATGTTTAAGCTAGCCAAGGGTTTATCAATTTTGTTAAACTTTTCAAGAAACCAACTTTTTGATCCATTGATCTTTTAAATAATTCTTGTTTTCAATTTCATTTAGTTCTGCTCTAACTTTGGTTATTTCTTTTCTTCTGCTTGTATTGGAGTTGGAGAGTTCTTCCTTTTCCAGTTGCTTGAGATGTCTCATTAAGTTGTTGGCTTCATCTCTTTTCATTCTTTTAAGAAAGGCTTGCAGTGCTATAAATTTCCCTCTTAGGACTGCCTTTGCAGTATCCCAGAGGTTCTGATAATTCATGTCTTCATTATCATTCTGTTCCAATTACTTGGTAATTTCCTTCATAATCTCATCTTTAACCCAGCTATCTTTCAGCATAAGGTTATTTAGTTTCTGTGTTTTTGTATGAGTATACAGATTCCTGTTATTGGTGAGTTCAACTTTTATTCTGTGATGATCTAAGAAAATACAAGGAACAATTTCTATTCTTTTAAATTTCCTAAGGTTAGCCTTGTGACCTAAGATGTGACAAATTTTGGAGATGTGTTCCATGGACTGATGAGAAGAATGTATATTCAGTTTTGTCAGGATGAAATGTTCTATAGATATCTATTAAATTCAATTATTGTATGGCAAAGTTAAAGTCCAAAATTTCTTTGCTTAGTTTCTTCTTAGAGGATCTTTCCAACACTTCCATAGGGGTGTCAAAATCTCCAACTATTATAGTGCTGGAAGATATCAAATTGTTCATGTCTGTTAGGGTCTTGGTTATGAATTGAGGAGCATTTTGGTTGGGCACATAAATAGTAATAAATGATATCTCATCATGTTGAGTGTTTTCCTTAACAAATATGAAGTGGCCATCCTCATCTTTCCTTACTGTTGTTGATTTAAAACCTAATGTATCTACAAATAAAATTGCAAACCCTGCTTTTTTCTGTTTTCCATTTGCCTGGATTATAGATGTCCATCCCTTCACCCCGAGTCTATGTTTATCCTTTAAGATAAGATGAGATTCTTGTATGCTACAGATATCTGGCCTGAGTTTTTATATCCAGTCAGCCAACCTGTGGCTCTTTAGTGGACAATTTAAGCCATTCTCATTTATTGAGAGTATTGATAAGCTTGGTGGTATTTTGGGTGTCAAGTTTTTTGAAAGACCAGTGGATGTTTTAAATCCTTTCACGACTGTGGAAGTTGGGTTTTGATCAATAATTTCTGAGTAAATTTACTTTGGTGGTAGAACATTGTGGTGGTCATTATGGAGGATGGGTCTGAAAATATCTAAAAGAGCTGGTTTAGTTATGGTAAATTTCTTCAATGTGTGATGTCATTAAAGTATTTTATGGCAAATTTCTTCAATGTGATCTCTTTAAAGTATTTGAGTTCTCCATCATAAATGAAACTCAGTTTAGCTGGATACAGGATTCTGGGCTGAAAGTTGTTTTGTTTTAGTAGATTAAAGGTTGATGACCATCCTCTTCTGGCTTGAAAATTTTCAGCAGAAATATCTGCAGTCATTCTAATATTCTTCCCTTTGTAGGTTGTTTTTCTTATGTCTGGCTGCTTGCAGGATTTTCTCTTTAATATTAATTTTGTTTTCTTTGTATTGAGTTGTGCTGGGGCTCTGAAACTGTCTGCTATGTGAATTTCAGTATCTTTTGCCATGTTTGGAAAGTTTTCCTCTAAAATGTCTTGGAGTGGAGCATCTGTGCCTTTCAGATCATTCTCATCACCTTCAGGAATTCCAATAAGGCAAATGTTTGCTTTTTTGGAGTGGTCCCACAACTCTTTCAGGGAATGATCCATAACTGCTCTCCATTTCTCTTCATCTTTGAGTGTTTAGGAGTGTTCAAAAGCTTTGTCTTCAATGTCTGAGGTCCTTTCTTCTACCTGCTCCATCCTATTGCTGAGGGATTCTACTATAATTTCTCAGGTCTTTGAGGGATGCAACTTCTTGCCTCAATTTGTCAAAATCTTTGGTGATTTTATCTTTGAATTCATTGAATTCTTAAGACAACTTTTGAATTGCTCCTTGAACTTCAAATTCCAATTTTTACTTCAATTCTATTAATCTTATTTGCTGTCTAAATTCTGAACTCAATTTCTGACATCTCAACCATTTGTTTATGAATCGGATCTTCTGTTGCGTCTCCTTTGTTGTGCCTTGGGTGAGTTGACCTACTCTGGTTATTCACTCTGCCTGAGTTTTTCTGCTGATTCCACCCCATGGTTATTTTTCACTGTTTGTTTAGAGAGGCTAGCAAGGTGGAATTAAATTGAAGGCCCCTGGAGATGTAATTAACCAACCCTTCAACAGAATGCTGGAACTGGTGACTGCAGCTTTTCCCCTACAGCTTTACCAAGGTCAGTACTACAGCCTGAGACTCTGTAGACCCACTTGGTATGACGGGCCTGAGGTGGGTCTTTCTTATATTTACCTAGACTCTAACCAATCCTAGTGGATCAGTAACTTTGGGTTGAAATCTCAGCTGTGGAGGAATACAAGCAATTAAGACACCCTGCCCCCTACTGCAATAACTGAGAGAGGAGAATCAGACCCTCCCTCTACAATACAACCAGGGTATAACCTTGGAGAGTCCCCCGGTGATTGGCCCAGATCAAGAGTTCCAAACCAATCATCCCAGTCAGCACACAGATCAAGTGGGAGAGTTCAAAGGTCTTCAGCAGCACGGGGCCACTGGCAGTTCAAGCGTGACTCACTCTGGTGATCTGCAGAGTCAGAAAGGCCTGCCTGGCAAAAAATTATTCCCAGGGAGCTGGTGCCTCTTTCCCCGCTTTGTTTCACTGTCACCAGAAGTCACTGGTTACTTCACAGCACTGCAGACCAACTTTCTCTAATTCTCAAGTACACCAGTTATTTGCACCTGAGTCAAAGAGGAGACAGGGCCTCCCCACCAGGCTGTCTCACTGTGCAACCTGCTGGTGGGATGAGTTCAGGCCTGATTCTCTCAAGTGATCATTGGAAACTGGGGAGTGTTCCACCTGCATCTGTACCCAGCTGGGGGTTACTGTGGAGGAGTGTGGTTCTCTCCCTCAGAGACCATGCCTCAGGTCACACTCCACCTCTGAAACCCTTGCAGATCAGATCAGGGAAGGTGTGCAATGTTCCACAGCATTGGGGAGGTGTTTCTCCCAAATTTGACCCCAGTGGGAGGGACCATGGAGCCACCATGACTATCAGGGGTGGTGCCATTCGTCTGGGGTACTGCTGTGTGCAGATCACAGGAGCCAGGTGGGGAGCTGGACAGTGCAGTCCCTGGCTGGCAGTGGGTTACAGGAGCTGGGTGGGGAGCCAAGGGCAGAGCCACCAACCACCGGCCGTGGGCCACAGGACCCAGTTGGGGAGCCGGACAGCTGGTGGGCTGTGCCCCGTGGGTAGCAGAAGCAGTGTGGTGCCAGCAGGTGCCACCACATCCTGTCTCGGTGGCCCAGGTCCTGTGCTATGCTAGTTCCAATACAGGGCAAGTCTCTCTCCTATTGTGATTCCCCGTCTCTATTAAAGTTATAGTTTCAGCGCAACTGCCCCACAGCCCAGGAGATAGCCCACCCTAGCAAAAATCTGCCAGACACTCTGGATTCTGCAGGGGGTAGTCTTCCAGACTGCAAGGAGAGGAAGGAGGGGTGGACTGTGAGTTCAGGAAGGTAGGGAGAATATTAGATCAACTTTTGTCCCAGGGAAGAGACTGCCTGGGCTTGCAGCAGTATCTCTCTATGGAGGGAGTCCATAGAGTAGTTCTCTCCCCTTTGGAGAAACAAAAAGTCTTCCTTTCACTACTGGCCTCAAGATGCTTTAATGGGTGGGGAAAGAGGAAGGATTCCCATTCTCTTTGGGATGGGTTTTGTACCTCAAATTTGTTTCCTTGGAGTCCCAGTGTCTCTCAACAGGAATGATGTGAACCTATCAATCCTCTCTCTCAGCTCAGCTCCCGATCTTCCACTTTATTGAGTTTGTTCTGTTCCTTACTTCTCCCTCTGAATGGGAGCCTCTGCTGAAAGCTGGCTTCTTTCAGCCATCTTGCCTCTTCCCCTCCAACTTCACTCTTGATCTTCCCCCTTCCTTAACCTGCTGTAATGGTTTTTATGTGTCACTTTCTCTAAATTAAGAGATACCAATATGGCTGGAAATACATTATTTCTGGATGTATAGATAAGGGTGTCTTCAGATGACAGCATTTGAATATGTAGACTGAGTAAAGAGAATCCACCCTCACTGGCAACAACAGGCATCATTCAATCTGTTGAAGGCCTGAATAGAACCAAAAAGCAGAAAGATGAGTTCACTGTCTTCTGGAGCTGGGATGTTAATCTTCTCCTGCTCTTGGCCAAGATCTTCCTTCACCCCAGCCATTAGCCTCAGACTGAATTATGTTTTCAGCTTTCCTGGTTCTCTGGCTTGCAGAAAACGTACTGTGGCCTTAATGTCTCCTCTTATATATCTATACCCATCTATATGCTATTGGTTCTCTGGGGGACCTTAATTAATACACCTGATTTTCTCATAGTCTTTCACATCCCAGCTGCTCAGGCCAAAAACCTTGGAGTCATGTTTGATTCTTCTTTTTCTCTTGTATTCCACATTTAATATATTAGTAAATTTGATCAGCTTTATTTTGAATACATGTCAAGAATCTGATCACGTATTGCCACTTCCATTAATCCAAATTGCATCCAAGCCTTCACTGGTCTAATTCTGCACTGAGCAAAGCCCTTACTCACCTGTCTCTTCTCTAGTTTGTCCTTTTAGAGACTCTTCTCCACAAAGTACCAAATAGAAATTTAAAAAAATAAATTTTTGTAAGAACAAAGTACACATAAGCATAAACAGCCAAATAACTTCAAACTGCTGTTACTATAACCCTAGCCCCTTCCCACTACACCACCCCCACACACTGCTCCTCCAAAGCAGCCCCTTTGAACTCCTTCCACTGATTCTTTTGATAGTGACCATGTTGATTAAATCAACAATGCTTGTGATTCCAAGATGCAACAAATGCTGCCAATGGCATATGACACAGTGTTGAGATGTATCTGATTATGATTGATACATCAATATGAGATACTGAAATGTTGAATGAAAGTGTGTGTCTCAGAGTTGATGTAGTATATACTTTCCTTTCTTTAAGTAACAAGCCTCTATATAAATATATAAATACACATACACACAAATACATATTTCTATGTATTAGTTATATGATATATAATATAAATTGTGTATTATAAATTATATTATATACCCTATGTGATTTAATAATGTAGTTGTTAAATATAATGTATTTATATTTAAATATTTCTATATATTCTTCTCTCTCTTTTTGTTTTTAGAGACAGAGTCTTACTCTGTCACCCTGGGTAAATTACCATGGCATCATACCTCACAGCAACCTCAAACTCTTAGCTCAAGAGAGCCTATTGCCTCAACCTCTTGAGTAACTGGTACTACAGGTGCCTGCCACAATGCCTGGCTAGTTTTTTCTACTTTTAATAGATATTGGTCTCACTCTTGCTCAGGCTGGTCCTGAACTCTTGAGCTGAAGCAATCTACCTGCCTCGGCCTCCCAGAGTGCCAAGATTATAGGCATGAGCCACTGCACCTGGCCATATATTTTTTTCTTGATTCTTGAGTTTAGACGTTAAACAATAACTTCCCACTATGAAGATGAAGGTCTAACATACTTTTCTACCATCTCCCTGATTGTCCTCTTCACCCAAGTTAATAAAATTTGATTATATTGATGTCCAATTTTTTATAGTATAACTTTCTAAATATTTTCACAGCTGAACCATATAGTATTCTTTACTTATTTTTCATTCCTTTCCTTCTCTTTCTGTTTTTCACTTAGCTACTAATTTCCCTTTAAAAAATTGTTTTAAGTTTCTATAGACTTATTCTCAAACTCACTTCCCTGTGTATAACTCCTTTATGGACTCTAACAACCCCCCCACCCTAGTATGCAGCTGCTGAAGGTAACTCTCCTAAAGTGTGCTTGTATTTTTCTTTACTTCTTACTGGAGTATCTAAAAAGAAATTGCACACAAGTATGCAAACACACAAGTTACCTACACTCATATATAGGATCTCCCATGGTTTGGCATCAGGTTTCTCAGAAAAAAAGTTCTTTTGCTTTAAAATTTACACATTGGTAGCTCAAGTTGTTGGCAATGTTGAAAATGTATAAAACAAAACAATTTGATGATTACGAGAAGAAATGTCCCTGAAAATGGATCCAGAACCTAAAGTTTACTCTCTTTTCATTGACTAAAGTAATGTAGTTCAAACTGCAATGAAGTTTATTTACTTTGTTTAGTTTGGAAATAGTTCCTGAGACATAGAGGTAAACTATATTAGATCTGCATATTCTCCAAATATTTTCATCGACCCACTTAGGACACTTCCTTAGACATTTCCCTTAAGTTTAAGAAATTATTGTTTACTTTCTTTATCCTCAAGAAAGGTATCTGAAAAAGACATTTTATTTTGTTTGCCATGATTTTATGTTTACCATAATTAAAGGATTAAAAATATGGAATGCATACTTAATAATTATGGAAGGTCAGGCATTGTATAAATTGGTTCATGTGTAGTACTTCATTTGAGTTAAACAGTTGGCACTCCCCCCACTTTACAGATGGAAAAACTAAGACTCAAAGAGATCCATTAACCTGCCAAAGATCACAAAGGTGATTGTAGCCAAGAATTCAATCTGGATCTGTTTGACTGGAAAGCTCAAGCCCCAGCTCTTACCAATATACTTTATTTTGTGTACTTTTTATGAATGGCCTCATACCAATGGGCCACATGTCATAGACAGTATCTTACCTCAAAGCAGACCCAGTAGGAAGTTACTGATCTCAAGGTTGCTGCAGAGCTGTGGGATTGACATTTCACTGTCTCCCTGGAATTCTTGCTACTTCTCTCAACAAACTCTGTTCTTTGGATCCTATGTCTTCTTTCTTAATTTGCTCCTTCATATTGATAGAGTTTCTGTTCTATTACTTTTCTGAGAGCATCTGCAAAGTAATGAAGCAATGCTTTTGAAACCTTCCATGCCTAAAATAATTTTGTTTGACACATGCTCTTAATTGACTATACATGAAGTTTAAAGCTGAAAAGAATTTCTCCTGGTATTTAGAAAGTATTGCTCCTGAACCTAGTACCTCTATTGTATGAAACCTATTTTCTCATCTTTATTAAATGCTCTTTTCTTTGTGCTCAGAATTCTGAAACTTCACAGTATTTTCCAACAATTGCTTCAATTATTAAATGATAGTTTCATCCTACCCATCTCCAATATTCTTTCTTGCTCAGACGTTCATTATTGGGATGTTAATCTTATAGACTATTGTCTATAAGATTATATTTTTGTGTGTGTTTCTGAATTTTCTTTCTTTCTATTTTCTTTTTCATTTTTTTAAGCAGAGTCTCACTTTGTCACCCTTGGTAGAGTGCCATGGCATCATCATAGCTCGCAGCAACCTCAAATTCTTGGGTTCAGGTGATCCTCATGCCTCAACCACCTGAATACCTGGAACTATAGGCACCTACCACAATTCCTGTCTAGTTTTTATTTTTCTTTATTTATTGTTCCAGATTAATTGGGGGCACAATGACTTGGTTTACATTGTTTGCATTTGTTAGGTAAGGCACCTCTTATAATTGTGTCCCAATTTTTAGTAAAGACCAGGTCTCACTCTTAATCAGGCTAGTCTTCAACTCATGAGCAATGCCCCTACCTCAGCCTGCCTGAGTGCTGGGATGGCAGGTGTGAGTCACCCCTGCCCAGCCATTTTGAAGTTTCCTTTCCTTGTGAAGTCTTTGTTTCTTCTGAGTTATTGTTTCTGCTTGCTGGCTCTGTCTTTTAACCTTATCAAGGGTTTTCTTCAAATATCTGGAGTCCTTAGCTGTGTATTCACATTTAATGAGGGAGCACAAAAGGCTGTTTAAGGAGCCGTGTGGCAGGGCTTCATGCCAGCACGATCTGGCTGAGTGATTTTGTTAATGAACACCCAACATTAATACCTTTGGATCTTTTCTCTTAGGGTGATCATGTTCTTCAGGAAATAATTTCCTACTCTCCTTTTTCATGTCTAATCACCCAGCTGCCCGAAATCTGAGCACCAACTAAGGAAAGATGGTTGAGGGTCTCAATGTTCAGTAGGTAAATTTCACTAATCCCCCTATTTTCAGTATTCTCCCCTGGACCTCAAATGACTCTATAACCTGATGCATTTTCCTTCTAAGCTCTCTTTATCTCACGGCCCATTATGTTGTCATCTGTTAATTTAATCTTTGTTTTCTCTGGTCAGAAGGTAAGATTAAGCCATAAAAGCAGATGTTATCTCTTTTTGTTCATTGTTGTATCCCCAAGTCTGACAACAATGCCTCTGCATAATCGGTTCTCAATAAAAGTGTCATGCAGTAGATTAAATCATATGGAATGTCTGCTTTTCAACAGTGTTTGAAATTCAAAATGACAATTTTGTATAGTTCAAACTAAAAAGAAGATCTGAATGGCTAAGCATTACCACTATTTTCTTTGCAATGTGGAAATGATTATAGGAGATATTATCTTCCCTAGTTCATTGTACATAAGCAATCTAAGAAATAGTAAGTTGGGAAATGAAGCCTGGGTAAATTAAATGATGCTCTGACTTCCCTGAAACCACACTGTGCTAGACAGTGGCACTGGGGCCAGAATCTTGTGCATACTGGGCACTATTATGCCTAGGGTGGCTCCTGGTTGTTTCTGGGAATGAAAGAAACAAAAACCAACCAAGCAGGTATGAAAGGGTATTGAATAGAATTGTTTTTATTTTCTTGCAAATTCAGCAAATGACCCCAAACTGAGTAAAATAGGTAATATTAAACCTTATAAACTGGAGAGAGCAACACAGAGATGTCAGACAGCCATTGGGTGCCAGATTGCCTTTAATTCTTATCCTCATAAGCGCATGCACCCTTCACACATGGGAGATGGACGTTCCTGGGGAGGGGCAGTGATGGGCAGTGAAGAGCAGCCCTAGGAGCAGCATTGAAACTGCCCCTCCAAACTAGTGAAGGGGTGCAAGGTGAGAACTAGAGGCTGGGCCTCAAGACTCTATGAAGGAACAGGAGACTTAGCTAAAAATAATATGTCAGCCATTGTCCCCTCATCTGCTTGACAATAGTCACCATCCCCGCTTTCCTTCTACCAACAGTTATACAGATTCTTAACTCTTCTCCATACACAACATCACCATTTGGACTTCTAAAGGCAGATGCTAAGATCTCTTCCAGGTCCTGCATTCCAGAGGACTGGCTGACCTGGCCAGAACAGCAACCTACTCCAAGAACCAGGAGCAGAAGCAAAACAAGAAGATGATTTCCAGACCCCTATAGATTTCCCCCAAACTCAGCCAATGAGCAAACCTAATTACCTAATCCCCTTCCTGTCAAACTATACTTGAGAGCTCTGTCCCCATTTCTCTGGAGGCAGATTTGAGAAATTCTGCTAGTCTCCCACCCAGCACAGAGAGAATGCACAGATTCCCTGCTGTGAGCCCTGCTGTCTATATACGAATCCTGATGTCTGTGAACCCTGCCGTCTGTGTGCCCTGCCGTCTGTGGGCTCTGGCTTCATGTTGTATAGTTGGCAGGTGAAGCGAGCTGGTCAGCATTGGTGCTGCTGCTTTATTCCCACCCTGTTCATATCCAGGGAGTGGACAGGATAGAGTTTAGATGGTGAGTGCTCAGCCTGACTACTTCCTGTACATAGTGCAACAATTGGTTTAAGAGAGATCTATTGTGGCAGAATTTACAAAGTACACGAAGGAAATCTGCAAACAAAGCAACAGAAGAAAGCTCACATCATTCCCATTCTTCCCATGGAAGAGCTGTGAGTGAGCTTAAGGTGCTGTCAAATTGGAGGGCTCCACAACTATGTAGACCTAAAATAAGCCAACTTCATGTCTGTAATACCCTCAGTTATCCTTTGATCCCTGTTACCTAGCTTCATATTTAAAGGAAATGAGGAACATCCGTTGAACAGATGGCAATCTACATAAGGGCCTATGAAATCCACCTGTGTTGTGAAGGCCACAGTTACAACAGAAACAGCTGTTGATCTAGAGCCGCATGTGTTAATTTTCCATTAGCTCACAGTGTTCACAGGCCATCTGTAGCTCAGAGTTAAGTCAATGGAGTCATTTTTCCATGCTTGGTTCGTTTCCATGGGTCATCATTTAGAAAAACTGATAAAGTATGATTACTCTGAAGGTCTGGCCAAGTTTCCAGGAAGGTCCTCATGAATGAGGCTAATCAATAAACCCTACACCCTGTAGATGCTGTTCTAACCCTGTGGCAACCCTTGGGAGAGGGGAGCTCTACTTGGATTACTGTCAAACATCCACACGGTGTGGGACAGGGGCTTAGCGTGTTCACATTTATTTCATTTTCTATTTCCACACTTCCTGCCCACTCCTTTCTTTCCTCCTCTGTCCTTCCAGAAATATTTATTCCAGTGGCATAAGGATGAGGTATTTTCTAAGGGACTGGGCTCTCCGGGTGTGAAATCACACTTCTCTTCTGTTGTCTCTATTACAGCTCTGTGTCTTTCTCTCATTGAACTATAAATTACAAGAAGGAAGGAACCATCCTGGGTATTGGGTTTTCATTTCCTATGATGGGATCTAACATGTAGTAGGTACTCAGTAAATACCCACTGATATTAGTCTATACTTGTCTGTAAAAGCACTCCAGATGTACAGCCTAAAAATGGGATAAAAAACCCAAAGACAACAGAAGAAGAAAGAAAAAAGACCCTCAAACACAGCAGGATAGTCTTGGCTGCCTTTGTTATTGCTGATATAAACACTTCTACCTCACTTCCTAATTTTTTTCTTCCAATAATTTGGCCTTGATTAAATTTATTTTTAAAACTACCATTTATTAATTATCAATACTGTGAAGATATTCTTTGCATTCATTTTCTTCTGTAAATTCTATTAAATAGAAATCACTTCTACTTTGGAGAAGAGAAAAATTGGAGCTCTGAAAATTTAAGTGATTTTCCCACAGGTAGTAAACAGAATGGCCTGGATTGGAGCCCAGGTTGATTTGGATTCTACAATATACTGTTTATGGAACATCAGATGGCTTCCTCAATGCTCCCCAGATATACCTCATCCTCTTGAATTCCATGTTTGGACAGAAGTTTCTGAGAGCTTAGTTCTTCAATCCTTTATCCATAAATTTGATGGCATATAAGTCATACTCATGACCTTCAAAATTTGACCAGATCTTGGCAGAATTGGCTCTTTCATCCAAGAAGTATGGTAGTAGCTGTCCTCAGGAGCCATAGCAACCTGCAGGAAGGGGACTTTGAGAATTTGAGCCCACTTGCACAAAGAAAGAGCTGGTCACTTCTGGAAAGGCCAGGCCTATCAGGGAGAGCTGCATTGGGTTCAAATGTGGGCTTTGCAAAACATTTCCATAGGGAATAAAAAGAGCTACTCCCTTTGAAGACAGGATTGTGAATAACTTCACTTCTAAGGATGGAATTGTAGGGTTTAAGAGCCTCCATAGGGAGTTTTGCTATCTAAAGGGCCAATTATAACACATACAGAACAAGTGATTCCATATTGGCAGAATCTGAGTTGTTGGAGCAATGGGCAAGAAGTATTGTCCTTTTTTAATCACTGGAGGAAAGATATAATAGATTAGTTTTCCAGCTGTGTGAATGGGGGTGGGGGGAAGAAACCTCACTAAGAAATCTCATCTACTAGGATCCCAGAATACTCGGACCTTCCACGCTGTCTTCTTGAACCAGCGATAAAGGTAGGAATGGGTAGGAATGGTAAATAACCAGATGATATTTTGCTTACTCTGAGAGTGGGCAGTAGGATTTGCTGTTCCATTTAGAATCTAGAGTTAGTATAAAACATATGTAAAAACCTTGAGATTAGATACCTTATATAGAAAACCTGGTATCCTCCAATCAAAGTAGCTATCATGTGTACTTGGTGGAGAAAAGTTGCATTTCCATTGCACCAAAGCTGTGTTTGCCTGAGCCATGTTTTTCCTGATCTGAATACACTAATACAGCTTTTTTTTTTTATTAATTCAGAAAGGTCATCCCCTTTCTTCATCTGAACCTTGCTAACATGACAAGTGAGAAAACAGCAGTAAATATTTAGGGACATGTAGTACAGATTCATTTTCAGAAAACAGGCAAATCTTTCAGAAAAGCACATCTTCCCAAAAAGAACCTTTATAGATCTATGAATATTTACTGTGTTCTAAAACTTTTGACATAGAGTAGGTATAATTAAAAGCGTTCTAGATTAAAATAATTTCTAATTCTACTGTCAGGGCCCAAGGTGAGAAAGGTAGGAATGGTAAATCCAGAGAGCACTGCCCAGTGCCTGTCCTGTCTACTGCAGGCTGAGTAATCCATTTAAGTGGGTACAGTAGGCATTGTGGCTGCTCAATACCTGTTGAAAACACTCTTTTTGTCTTGATAATTTAGGTGTTGCTGTGGAGATACTTTGAAAATGTGGTTAACATCTGCAGACATCTGACTTTAAGTAAAGGAGATCACCCTGGATAATGGGGGTGACCCTATCCAAGCAGTTGAAAGCCTTATGAGCAAAAACTGAGGCTTCCTACAGAAGGAGAAATTGTGCCTGCATGTTCTATCATACTATTCTGGCCTATATGTGTATTTCTAAACTACTGGCCTGTCCTATAAATTTTGGACTTGCCAGACCCCACAATTTTATGACCCAATTACTTAAAATAAATCTCTCTTTACATATATATGTGTACACAGAACCACACATGTACAGTAGAACCTTCATGGTTGACCACCTCCCTAAATTGACCTGATTTTCATAGACGAGACATGCACCACATGTAAAAATCAGTACGGGAGGCCTCGTTCCTTATGTTGGCCACCTCCATGTGTTCACCAGCTTGTTACAGTTCTTTGGGTGGTCAACTTACAGAGGTTCTACAGTGAATGTGTGTATGTATACATATATATGTGTGTGTGTGTATATATGAAATCTCCTATTAATTCTGTTTCCTTAAGAATCTTGACTAATACAATCCACACAAGACTATAAAATTTTAATATCACATGTTAGCATGTTAATATCATGATGTCTTTGTTCATATTTTTTTCTGTGTACACTCATGCAACAAGAATCATGTGTTGGTAAACAATGGACCACACATATGATGGTAACCCAGAAGGTTATAATGGGGCTGGAAAATGTCTATTGCACAATACTGTTGTAGCCATCCTAATGTTATAGCACAATGCCTTAGTCACAGGGAGATCTAATAGACCGTGTGATGACTACAGTTAACAAATATTGTATTGTACACTTTACATTTGCTAAGTGGTTAGAGCTTAAGTGTTCTTATCACACTAAAAAAGAGAAAAAAGAAAATAAGAAAATGGTAACTATTGTAGGTGATAGTTAAGTCATTTAGCTTGGCTGTGGTGGTCATTTCACAATATATATGTATATCTAAACAGCAAGATGTACAACTTAAGCATACAATTTTGATTTATCAATTATACATTAATAAAACTGAAACAAATGTTTGCCAGTCTTACAAGCAAAAAAAAAAAAAAGCAAAGAAACAAATAACCCCCCAAATTTTTAGTGGATATTTCTGAAACACAGCTATAAAGATATGTCCTTTAAATTTTCTAAAATTAAAATTATTGGATAAATAAAATTCTTAAAAACAACCTCCTTTTTGGGTGTGGGCATAAGGTCGCATTATGTTGTGCAGGCTGGCCTCAAGTGATGCTCTCACCTCAGCCTGCCAAAGTGATGGGATTATAGGAGTGAGCCACTGCACCTTGCAAAAATGCACATTTTTAAGACTTTGGGTACATATTGTCAAGTTGCTCTGCAGGAAAATTATATCAATAGAATGCCTGTTCCCTACACTTTAACCAACTCTAGTTTTTGGCATTCAAATTATTTTCTAATTTAGAGCTTGAAAAGTAAAATATTTAAAAATTCTTACATTTGTATATATGTATTTTTACCTAATTGCAATCATAATGTATGTATATATGTGTGTTATAGTCTGAGTTTTTAATATTTTATTATCAATTGTTTTACATTTTAAAATGTTCTACTCCATTTTTAGTAACTTAATAGAATTCCACTTCATAGATATGCTATACTTTATTTATACAACCTCAAATGAGATTAACTCTTTCATTTTTGCCAAAACTTTTATTTCTTTAGGATATTTTCTCAGTGTGGGATTACAGGGTCAAAAATTAGGAACTTTTATGAACTCCTAATACCAGTCAATGATCTCATTGTTAGTGAATAAGTCTGGCTCACTGTACCCTCATCAATGTTGAATATTGGCTTAAAAAATAAATAAAAACCCTTTACAAATATGATATGCAAGAATAAAACAAATACTACACTAAAAATAGCAAATGGTGCTGGGCTCAGTGGCTGACGCCTATAATCCTAGCACTCTGGGAGGTCAAGGCAGGTGGATTGCCTGAGCTCAGGAGCTGGAGACCAGCCTGAGAAATTGCGAGACCCCCATCTCTAAAACAAATATCCAGGCATTGTGGTGGGTACCTATAGTCCCAGCTATTTGTGAGGCTGATGCAAGAGAATCACCTGAGTCTATGAGTTTGAGGTTGCTGTGAGCTATGATGCCATGGCATTCTACCCTGGGCAATAGAGTGAGACTCTGTCTCAAAAAAAAAAAAAAAAAAAAGAAAAAGAAAGAAAGAAAGAAAGAAAGAAAGAAAAGAAGGAAGGAAGGAAGGAAGGAAGAAAAGAAAAAGAAAAGAAATAGTAATGAGGGTTAATTTTTCCCTTTGCCCCAGGTTTATTTGCTATTTATACTTTTTTAAATAAATGAGAACAACACATTTGGAACAAGCATTTAATGTAGCCATTCACATTGGAGAAGACATTTCCCAAATTTCTATATTTGCATGAACTTACATTGTAGCATAGGAGAAATATCTAGAACAATAAAAATGAAAAAGATGAAGTATATAAATTTAAAATATTAGATTTTGATAAATTGTAAGTATGTACTTAAAACCTTTTACAATCACTCACATTTTGCAATTCCCAGTCACTCGCACTGGAGTAGCTTAGTGAGCCTGGGGTTGCCACAGCTCCAGGGAGGCAGATCAGTGACAAAGTCGCGTCTTCAGAAGAAAACAGGAAGAGAAGTCTTGAAGCCCAGAAGGTCTTCTGCCGTAGATGCCACCCTAGCTGGCAGCTCTGACTGGAAAGAATTAGGAGTCAATAGCAAAATCATGATGAGGTAGAATTTGCTGTGTATATATTTATATTTGAAGCTATTTTTCTTTTTCTTTTTTTATAGCTACTTCATTCTACAGTCCCCTTGGAACTGCATGAGTGTTCTAATTTTTCTGCATCCTTACCCATACCTATCTCTTTTCTTGAATATAGCTATCCTGGTGTGTGTAAAGTGATAGCTGATTATGGCTTTGGTTTGCATTTTCCTAATGAATAAGGATGTTAGGACCTTTTCATGTGCTTGTTGGATATTTATATTTTGTTCCTGTATCCTGATTATGACTTTAACTGAAATGTTCTTTGATAGAGTATTTTTTCTGGGCTCATCTGCTTATAAATATTACAAGGACATAATTTATGTGATTTCCACAATTGTTCAATTTTTAATATGCCACAGTATGCAGGCAGTGCCTGTGGCTCAGTGGGTAGGATGCCAGCCTCATATACTGAGGGTGGCAGGTTTGAACCCACACCCAGCCAAACTGTAACAAAAAATAGCCAGGTGTTGTGGCAGGTGCCTGTAGTCCCAGGTACTCGGGAGGGTCTCCTAAGCCCGGGAGTTGGAGGTTGCTGTGAGCTGTGACGCCAAGCACTCTACTGAGGGCAATAAAGTGAGACTCTGTCTCAAAAAAAAAAAAAAGTTGCTGTATGAGCTGATTCTTTTATTGGCATGCCCTGTATCTAACTGAAATGACCCTTTTCAGTCATTTTGTATACTTACGTTACTAATTTGATCTCCAAATTCATAACTTATGTTGGCTTAGTTTTAAGTTTTGGTATAATATATGTGTTAGCTACACAAAATCTTTCCATGACTTTTATCTTTACTTTCTTTGTAAAATAAATTTAAAAGAGAAATCCTTAAATCTTAAAAATAGGGGAAAATGTTTAAAACAGAAGATTCATTTTTGTTCAATGCTTCTAAAAACATAGAATTTATTTATATTTTCACAGTTTCTGATTCTTAATTTAGTTCAAGTATCCTATTATTTTAAGGAATTCACTTTTTTCTTGTGGTTTCCTAATTTTACTAATGCAAGGTTGTTTGTATTAGTGTCTAAATGTTTTAAAAATCTCTATTAGTTATTTATTTTTATTTCAACATATTAAGCTGGTAGAAGCTGTCTTAAGTGAATATTCTTCTCTTTTTCCTACAAAACATATTTGCCTTTACATGTTTGATTCTAGGGCATGAGTTCACGTGCCAACCAGCCCTGATGACATTTTTGCTAAGGATCAAAGGTATAGCCACATTAAGGGGCAGTGTGTGAATCTGGGTTGCCCTAGGCATGGTGGCCATTACCAACTGAGTGTCAGCATTGGATGGATCAGATATGCGGCAGACTGTCCTGGATGGTGTTTAGACAGGAGCATTTCTGTTTCGCTGTACACTCCTTTGGTTTTAATCCTGATTACATGGGCTTATCTAAAGAGAACGATCTCCTTTAATACTGAAAGTTCTCTACCGCAGTAGTTCTCGGAGTGGAGCACACACACTGCACATCTGGGCGTCCCGATATGATTTAAGGGTGTCTGAAGATAAATTATTTTCAGACTAATCCTGCTTATTTAACTGGATGTGATTTGCCTTTTTCACTTTGTTGACATTTATACTGATGGTTACAAAAGCTATGGTGATACTTTAGCAAGAGTCAAGGCAGTACCACCAAATTGCACTAACAACAGTCATCATTTACTTCACCATCACATAGTCAAAATTGTTTTTAAATGCAAAAAAAATAAAAAAGAAAGAAAGAAAAGAAAAGAAAAATAAAGAAGAAAATGCCAGACACAGTTAAGAATATCCTTGGTGAAGGAAAACAAAAAGAAAAAATGTTAAACACGGGCGCATGATTATGTGCCTTTAAAGCTGGGTGATGAAGTATGAAGTTTATAGAAAGCCTTTGTTGCATTCTAAATTATCATTTTTATCTTAAAGAAAGCATTTGTGCAATTGTTTGAGTCACAAACAGAATTAGGTGCTTTTTCCAGGACATATCATTTTTACTTGGGGGTTGGGGGAATACAGACAAACTATGGTTATTCTGACCTTGGTATTTGGCAGAAATTTTCCTAAAAATGAATAAAAGGAGACTGTCACTTCAAGGAAAACAACTAATGGTAATTGTTGCCAATGATAAAATTTGAACTTTCAAGTGAAATTAAAATTTTGGAAAACTACATCTACTACCATGAGTTTGATAGGTTCTCAATACTTAGAGGCTTTTCTCAGGAAACTGGTAATAATCCCAACTATTATGAAACACATCAACATTCGGAACATCTGTGTAACTTGGTGAATCAATATTGTCCAAATAACAATGCATGGTGTTACAAAATTATATGTGGATAAAATCTCTATTCAAAGTTTAAGATAGACTAGTGGGTTTTAATTTAAGAGAGAATAAAATTATTGATACAGTTTCAGAGGCTACATGTGTCTTTGAGGAAGCAGCTCATTGACCTTTGTGTAGCATCAGAGAAGAATCCCCCAGCCGCAGGCCTTCCTCTTTCAGCTCTCTCTATGTGAGAGAGGATTTTCTTCACCTACTTCACTCAAAACCTCATACTGCAGCAAGTGGAATGCTAATCTACTGATAGTAGAATCCAATATTCTTATATCGAGCCAGACATTAAAGTGATTTGCAAAATATAAGACAATTCCACACTTCTCACAAACATTTTGTTTTGGAAATAGAATTATTTTTTCATAAAACCATGTATGTATGCCATATGTAACAATTTTAAAATGAATTAGTTAGTAAGTAGATACTTAATTTTTTCTATTTTAATTTTAAATACAGAAAATTTCAGTAGATGTAACCTACTTGAACCAAAACCCTGTGGAGTCCTTATAATGTTGAGGATAAAAGGGAACCTAAGTCTAAAAATTGTTCAGAACTGCTACTCTAGTAAATTATTCATGGAATTTTGTGTGTGGATCTCTTCAGGCCACATCAAGCATATTCAAGTGCTCAGCAATAGGTTAGAATCACTTCCTGATTGTAATGGAAAATTGGGTGTTATGACCAATAACAGCCCCATAA
This sequence comes from Galago senegalensis, assembly GCA_963575145.1. NCBI lineage: Eukaryota > Metazoa > Chordata > Mammalia > Primates > Galagidae > Galago > Galago senegalensis. Next base: position 35,945 of record CAUYTI010025998.1, read on the forward strand.
ATAATTACAAAAAGCCAAAAGGAGAAGCAAAGCTTTCACACCCCTTGAATGCTTAGGTCACGTGGCCAGCAGGGCTGGCCTGGGTGACAGGCATGCAGAGAAGTGCTGCTCTTCAGCTCCCAGGCGCTGTTTGCTCTGCGATGTCACACACACGCCTTTGCCATCTCAGATGCCAGTTTCTTATCTGCTTCCTGTCTTTACTACATATAACATATGGCTTATTTCTTTGTCTGCCTTTTATTGTGTTAAAATTAGTACAAGGAATAATCAGCAGATTACAATTTGGCTTTAAGTGCATTTCCTTATCAATAGACATGAATTATATGGCATTCAATGATCCTGTGCTTCACCATGTGACATATAATGCAGAGTTAAATGAAGCTGTGCAGCCTGGAGGTCTTTTATTATTACTTGACACAGAACATAAAAACAGAAGAGGGGAAAAGGAATATGAGGTCTTCATAGACAACTAAGCAGCTAGACAAAAATAGCCACAGAAAGAAAGATTATTTCTCCACTGGTTTTCTGACATTAACTATTTTTCCTTCTGAGCTTTAAATATCTCTGCATTTGTTTTCCTTGGAAATCTGGATTCTCAGTTTGATAAAATCTAAAGGTGTTGATCTCTGCTCATGCATCTTAACCACTTATTTGGGGTGTAATGTTGATCAATCGACTTCAGGGGTCCAGGCTACTATTGCAGTCCCCTCTCTTCACGGTGGGATAATAGGCTATGGCCTGCACCACTGTGTGAGGCAGAAGTGGGATAGTTCCCAGGCTGCACAGTGGGGATAATAGGACTCAGTCTACACGACTGAGTGAGGCTGAAGTGGGACAGTTCCCTCTCTGCACAGTGGGCCAGAGTTTACCCCACTGTGTCAGGCTGAAGTGGGACCGTCTCCTTGCTGGCTCAGCACCCTGTTGTCCCCTACTGTGGTCCATGGATATCAGCTCTTATTCTCTTCACTTTTACTCTGTGGCCCCTTTATCTCATTTGCATATTAAATGTGTGGGAAAATAAATAAACATATTAATGAATTTAACAAGCACATATTAAACAACTATTACATACCAGGCACTGTTCAAGGACTGGAGAAACAAAGGTGAGTACAAACAGTGCCCATGCGGCTCAGGGCCTGTCTGGGTGGCTTGTTAGTCCATGTCCGGCTCTGTCAGAGTGCCTGGCACATAGTCGGTGTTTAACAAATGTGTTCCAAATAAGCAAATAACAAACCTTATAAGGTAGGTAAAATTATCATTCCTCTTATTTTATAGATGAAGAAACTGAGACTTAGAAAGGAAGAGTAATTTGTCTAGTGTCATCCAGGCATTTAGTCACAAAATTGAAATCCACTGCAGCTTGAGTCCACAGCTGTGCAGAGTAAGGGCTGGTGCCTGTGATGCAGCCCTCAGGCAACAATGCTGACAGTTCCAAGTTATGCTTCTTGAGAACAGGAAATGTGGCTGCCCAAGTCCTCCTTTCCACAGCATGTCATGGCCTCATAGATAAACCAAATGCTCAACGAATGCGCCATGATAATTTATTGGTGTCCACCTCGCCGTGCGGTACGTGTGCTACCCTTTGAGGATGTGGGAGTGATGTTAGTGCAGTTCACGTTCCCTCTAGGGAGACAGGCTATGCACGTATGTGGCTGCTCTGTGGTAAACACGATAAAGACTTATGCTGGTACAATGGTCAGAAGGGCTTCTCCAAGGAAGGGATTTTTAAACCTAGCTCTGAAGGGTGAATACGAAAGAATTAACCTTCCCAAAAACACATAGAAAGAGCATTTCTGACAGAATAGCATGACTGAGAATAACTTGGAGCATTAGAGAAACTGAAAAGACCCAGTGTGCTATACCCAGAGAGTGAGTGGGGCAGTGAGATGACAAGGAGCTATGGAGAGAGATTGGGGCAGAATTTTCTAGGGCTTTCAACTCAGGCTGAGCATTTATCCTACATACCATACAGCGGATTTTCAAGAGGACAGTGACATGATAAGATGTACTATTCAGACACACCACAGTATGAGCGGAGAGCAGGGAGAACTCCTCTATAACAATGGTGTGGACCAAGATGGTGGTGTTGGGATGGGGAAGTAAGCAGACTTGAAAGGTACTCAGGAGATAGAGTAACACTGGTCCAGGACGTGAGCAGATCCAGGTTTTATAGGAGCCTTTTCACAGATGGATACTGTTACCGGGAAAATCCCAGATGGCTGTCAAAGTCTCAGGCATTCCCTATAGACACAGTGAGGTGTGGACACACAAGAGGAGATTTTTTCCCCCTTCTTTTTACCTCTTTCTATTAAGGAATAAAACTTTTCTCAAAATCCTCCCCCAAATCCCTCTCATGTGTAGGAAAAATGGGATAGAAAAATAGATAATATCTTCCTGTTCCAAGCCTCCACAGTTGTGGTGTGAGCAAAACATTTTAGAAATTTATCATCTGCAAACCAAGAAGACAACTCACATTTGTGTTCTGGAAACAGGATAGAATTATTGTGTGATATGCTCTTAAAATAATTATGCTGGAACAACGGGGATAAACTTAGGCTTTCCTCAACAAATTAGGACAATGGACACTCTGTCTGTCATGGGTGTTAAGTGACGGGGGCGGGGGGTGTTGTTCTCTCTTCCCCACATCTGAGTTGCCTTTTCTTATGAAGAAGAGTTTCCACTCTCCCCTGGGCTCACGGCTGGTGAACTCTGACTCGTGTTCCTCACTGACCACAAGTGATACCTGTTTTCTGTGGTTGGTTGACTGCTGCTGCATCATTTTCTACTGAAGTAAGAAGAAGGCATGAGCCATAAGTTCTCAGAAATAATCAGCACATGGTAATCATAAGCCTTTCCTGGAATTAAAAGAGAAATTATTACTGGGGGTAGTTGACTGCAAGAGAATGTTCCCCCAAGTGAGCTGAGAGAGCACTTGTTATGGAATACGCCTCAGGAAAACGGATCCTGTCTGGTGAAAGGCACGCTCATCTGAGAGTCACAGTGGACACCAGCACCTCAGAGGAACTCCTGACAGGCACAGTGGCTCATGCCTGTAATCTTAGTGCTCTGGGAGGCCTAGGCAGGAGGATAGCTTAAGCTCAGGTGTTGAAGACCAGGCTGACCAAGAATGAGACTCCTTCATTACTAAAAATTAGAGTTATTAGCCAGGCACGATAGCAAGTGCCTGTAGTGACAGATACTTGGGAGGCTGAAGCAGGAGGATGACTTGAGCCCAGGAGTTTGAGGTTGCTGTGAGCCGTGATGATGCCAACTCCAGAAAAGGTCTACCATGAAGAAATTTTTAAAAATCAAGTTGTTCCACAATCACATAAGACCAGGGAATAATTTTTAAAGATAAAGATTCACACACACACACATCCCAATGATTAATATGCTAAAGAATATCCTTCAAGAAATTTAGAAATGGGAAGATGACACATTGGCATAAAAGTAGGAAGGCAGAGGGGTGAGAAGAACCGAACAGTCAACACCCCAGAACACGCCAGCATCAGTAAGCTCCCTGGTTCTCAATATGTGTTAGCACCCTTGGGGCTGCTTTACACATGGATTTGTACAGGATTGATTCTTGATACAGGGATACCTGAGTTATTGGGTTGGTCTGTGGCTCCCTAAAAGCTTTGGTTCATTTCAAGATAGGTCAAGGGGTGTTGATTGGACACCCCAATCAACTACTTCTCTTAGTAGTAGAAGACAACTACTACTAGTAGATTGGACAACTACTTCTCTTACTTTTACATTTATTGAGCTTTCTAAACTTTGAAGTGAATAAGTAGCAAAAACTCTATCTAGGTGTTTCTGGAAGCATGAAATGATCTATCAGAGCATCAATTTGCAAAATTTGAGAGTAAAACTAAAAAGTGAAGCAAGTGAAGCAATGAAAATCTGAGTTGGACAGGACAATTTGAATATCCTGGCTTAGCTGTGTGACCTAGGGCAAGTGGTTTAACCTCTCTGATCTCAGTTTGCCTTGTGTAAAAGCACATTACTTGCAGGGTAATTCAAGCAATACAATAAGACGTCTTATTCTCATGAATTACTATGTGATGTCATTATTATGAAAATACAGAAAGTTTATGCTTAACACATAGAAAATATTCAACAAACAAAAGCTATTTCTATTATTTCAAATAGCAGGAACAAGTTGATAGTATAAGACCTATATTCTTCATCTGATTCCCATATTGCAAATGTCTTCTGAAATGTTACATTGTCTTTTTTGTGTGTTGTGTTAGCAAAAGACGTAACCTGGATTCTGGAATTACTTCCAATAATGTCATCTCTGCTATCTGTAAGCCTTTAAACAAACCACCTTAGCCCTCTATTTCAATTTTCCAATCCTCAAAATAAGGACAATATTATTATTGATCTCATATTTGTTTTGCAATTTGGGTAAGAATTTAATTGAGCAATGCACTGTGCCCTGAATATGGTTAAAAAAGGACTCACTGTTTTTCATTGTTACTATCAGCACCTCTCAATGCTTTATAAAACTTTTGCATTTGAAAACTGTTACTCCAACACGTTCCACATAAAGTAATTGGGTGTCAGATGAAATTAAATTATTTTATTTATTCAGCATCTCCTTTCTCCTCACTTGTTGCCTCTGGCTTTCCTTGGTCTTGGGGAAATGCTTTTTGAGACTGTGTTGTTGCTTAAAGGATTCTTCCCCTTCCCATTGCAGCCTGGGTCACGCCGACAATGACTAAACAGTTCCTGGTGCGACCTTAAGAAGAGAAAGCACACATGGGAATGACAATCCCCCGGCAACTCAGTATCAGTCAAAGTTTACAGTGTTTCCCTCCTCTTCATTAATTCTGGCATTTTCTTCTTTATTGGATTTGTAGATGAGACATATAAATTCAAATCAGTTTGCCTATTAAGTCTGATTTCTTTTCATAACACCACAACAATAATAAGAGCACCAATCTCACTAATAAAAAACTAACACTTACTGAGTATTTGTTTGTACAGGAAACCATGCTAACATGTTTTCCTGCACTATCTTAAATAATCCTAAGAGTAAACCTATAAGAGGTAAACTTCATTGTCATAGAGGGGAAGATAAGGTCCAGCTGGGTAAAGGGCCACATGGGCAGGAGGTGGCAGAGCCTGGATTCAGACTACCTTCTGGGTGACTCAAGAGTCCAGACCTCCAGCCACTTCATGTTGCTGTAATATTTTCAGACATTTTTTGCCCTTTGATGATTAAAAGAATATCATTTATACAACAAATTGGGAAAAGCTAAGGCTTGTGCTTTTTGGTTTCTGGAACTAAAAGTAGCATCATGACAAGATGACAGCCAGTTCAGGGACCTTCATCCGGCATCCTGCAAGCTTAGTAAATATGGTCAAGAATGGACAGAGACATGGATGGAGCTGAAAAATATTCTTCTTAGTAAAGTATCTCAGGAATGGGAAAAAAATATCCAATGTACTCAGTACTACTGTTAAACCAATTTACAATCACTCACACTTGCATATGAAAAATGAAACACAGGGAGGGTCAAGATGGCCGACAGACACCAGTCTCCACCAGAAGCTCCTGCTCAGAGGAAAGGATAAAGTCTGGAGAAACCCCCAACAAAGTCAAAAACTGGGAACCCAGCTGAGAGTGAAGAGTGATACTGGCAGGACACCTCTTCTGAGACAGGAGGAGACTCCTAGAGGACAATCCACAGGTACATAAATCTCTCCAAAGAAATAGCGCCCATCCCCTCCCCCAAGAAAGGTGTGCTTTTCCTTTGTTTCCTCTTCAACCACTCCTCTGAGTCTCCTACAGGCCACTGATAAACTGAGGACCTATTCTCTCACTCCACGAGTGAGCGCTGCCAACAGGGAAGTTTACTACCCTGCAGGAACCCAGTTGAGACTCGGAACACCCTCCCCCAGGCAGAAAAGTGGAACTGGTATTTGCACTGCCATTTTGAGTTTCCAGTCCACTCTCCCACCGCTTGTCGGCAGAGACAGGGAGAGGAGAATCAAGAACAGCATCTACCCACCCTTTCAAGACCAAGCCCCTATCTCAGTCCTTCACCAGGCGAACTGCTTGATTCACACTTTCTGTGTGCAGACAGATCCCCCTCAGTCAGCACATTCTGTGCTCAGCTGTTTCCCCAGCTGCTAACTGCACTTCCCGAGACCTAGGTGCCTGTGACCAGGATAGACTCCGGACAGGGAGGGTTACACACTCTGCCAGGCACCCACCTCTGGGTCTTTCGTGGCCCTTGACGGTGACTGACTTCTGCTGGGTCGAGTGACTGAGCCACACCCGCCTCCTGGAGCCCTGCTGCCCCGTGACTGCCATTGACTTCTGCCCGGGAGGGTTGTGCAGTCCCGCCAGCTGCTTGCCTGCCTCCAGGGCTTTGGTGGCAGGTGAGGGCAATTGACTTCTGCTAGGGCAGGTCGAGCAACCACGGGTCTGCCTCCTGCGGCCCCCTGGCCCTCGATCACCACTGCCTGAGAGGGTTGAGCCATCCTGCCAGTCGCGCGCCAGCCTCCAGGGCTTTGGTGGCCAGCAAGGGGAACTGACTTCTGCTGAGGGGATCATGCAGTCATGTGCCCGCTTCCCAGGGTCTTTTCGGCTAGCAGTCGCTAGCAGCTCCTGCTGGGGAGGATCATGCCATCCTGCCAGTGGTGCACATGCCCCCCTCAGGGGCTTGGTGGCCTATTAGGGCAGCTGGCTTCTGCTGGGGCAGGTCACACAGACATACGCCTGCCTCCTGGGACCTCCCAGTAAGCAATCACCACCAACTCCTGCCAGAGAGGGGTGCACCCACCTGTGGGGCTTTGGTGGCCTGCAAGGACAACTGACTTCTCCAGGGGCAGGCCACACAGCTGCGCACCCGCCTCCCAGGGTCTTGCCAGCTCCTGGTCACCAGCAGCTCCTGCCTGGGAGGTTCGTGCTATCCCGCCAGCCATGCATCTGCCTCAGGGGCTTTGGTGGCCAGTAAGGACAACTGACCTCCACTAGGGCAGGTTGCCTGCCTCCCAGGGCCTTGACGGTGACACTGACTCCTGCAGGGGTGAGCTGCATCACCCCACCCACTGGCCCCGCCTCCCGGGGTCTTGCCGGGATGTGCCCAGGAAAAAACCAGAAGAAGCCACTGGCAGAACAGTTTTAGGGACAGTTTTCGAAAGGTGCAAATTCAACATGGGACGGAATCAGCAGAAAAACTCTGGCAACCAGAATAACCAGAGTAGATTAACTTCCCCAAAGAAGGATGGGGTAGACACAATGGAAGACCCACTACACAAACAGATATCTGATGTCAGAAATTGAGTTCAGAATCTGGATAGGGAGTAAGATCAACAGGGTGGAGGAAAAGAGGGAGCTAGAATTTCAAATCATTCAAAAGCTGTCCCAGGAATTCAATGATTTCAAAGATAAAATGATCAAGGATTACGATACTCTGAAACAAGAGGTTGCAGATTTGAAGAGCACCGTTGAATCCCTCCATCAGAGGATGGACGAGGCAGAAGATAGGATTTCCGACACTGAAGACAAAGACTTTGAACGCACCCAGACTTCCAAAGATTTTGACAGATGGAGAACAAAGACAGATCTCTCA